>CAMZMU010000107.1:2934660-3179090 GCA_947311845.1 Poa pratensis
GTGAGGCAGGCGGCGACGGGGCGGGTGGTGGAGGGGAAGCCGGAGTACGCGGTGGAGGTGAGCAACCGCTGCCGGTGCGCGCAGTCCAGGGTGCTGCTCCGGTGCTACGGCCTCAGCAGCGTCGAGGCCGTGGACCCGAGGGCCATCCGGCCGGTGGACGACGAGCGCTGCCTGCTCCGGGGCGGGCGGCGGATCCAGAGGGGCGGCGCGCCCGTGCGGTTCAAGTACGCCTGGATGACGCCCTTCGACTTCCCACTCATCAGCTCACAAGTCCACTGCTAGTGCTAGCTAGTCCAGCTTCAAGCATAGCGGCTAGCTCGACCAATAGGAGTAGTACATTTGCCGTCTGCGTCGTAGTAACTGTAACAAGAAGTATGCATTGATTCGATTTTACACTTGGATTGCTTTGATTTACATAAACCTTGATATACCTCTATGATCTATGTAAAATTACTCGACGATAGAGACCGCTTTGTGGTACTCTTAGAGTATTCCTCCCATGGATGAAGAACTGCCCCTCCAGAAGACGTGCTTTGTATGTATGCACTCATGTACGTCCTCTCGTGTAGCCGCAACAGAGGGTGTTGCCTCAGGGTGCAAGTGGGAGTGGCCCGTCTGCGGCGCCGCAATTTGGGCCCATTTAATTTTACATGCGGGCGTCCACGGAACTGTGACAAAAGAAGCGGCGTATGCGGGCCGGCCCGCGGTTGCCGCATAGCGCCGCATCGCAGCTAGTAGATCGAGCGACCAATAGTCCAACACGGTCACGGTCTTCTCCTTCGGCTCCGCCACCGTAGCCGCCATGGCCGCCCTTCCGGCTCCGGCTCCGGGGCTCCTCCCTCTCCCTCGATTTTCTGCCTCCATTCAACAGCCCCAAGGCCGGCGACGGGTAGCCGCAGGCTAGGCCAGCAACGGCGGCAGTCAAGCTAGGGTTTGATGGCTGGGAACCACAGCATGTCACGGACGGCGTGGGAAGGGTTGACGACCAAGAAATCGATGGCGGCGAACTACAGATGGGCACGGAGGGAGGCGATGATCCCAAGATGCCCACAGGAGCCGGCGGCTGGAAGTGCAGGAAGCCCAAAGAGAGCAAAAAGGTATGATTTCTGTTCTTCGGCTTGATTGATTCCTGTAAAATTAGTGGAGCCTGACGAGTTCAGAAGGTCCGTCCGTCCGGGCAGTAATCTGATAAGGAGGAAGCAATCCCTTCTGCCGATACTGATTCTGCTGCCTAATTTGGCTCATTTGGTGCATGTCTGCCTAGTAGTGATCTCAGTGGCAGCAGCGATTGTACCATTTGTAAGCAGAAATTGATTCCCCGGTATGCAACCAGCTAGTAACAGTGTTTTTCGGCTAATTAGATTGGTATTTTGTGACATTTTGACATGCATTTTGGTTGCTACGTACTGCAGTGCTACTCAGATTGATCAAACTCCCAGTATACTCTACTCTCTTGGTTCAAGCGGTTACATGTCATGTAACAACTGAAGTTTAGATATAAGCATCTTCCCGGAACTTAAAAAATGAAATCGCTGGGCACTAGCACCCAGGATTTTTGATATAGTAGAAACCCCACCCAGGTGAGAATTCCCGAAAACTGCCCCCGATGGGGATCGAACTCGGGTCTCTGGGTTTGCCACTGCGCCCCCAGACCATTGGGCCACTGCCCCGTCTTCCCGGAACTTAGATTGTTTCCTTTTCTGAAAAGAAAGATCAGTTAGCATCCGCTGTGATCTTAGATTGTTTCCTTTTCTGATTGTTGATCATGATAGTGTAGTATCTCTAGCTAGCTTGAAGTTTCATATGGTTTTTGTTGTAGTATGCTGCTGGTTGTTTCTGATTGCATCCTTGTTATTCGGAAGGTATCTACAGCTGAAGTTAGAACAAAAGGCTGCCTACATTTTCTTTGTCTCTATTTAGTTGTTCAAAGAGTGCTACGATTGTAAAAGCACAGGACATGGTTAAAAACTGGTATTTTGTTGTTTGTTCCCTGGTATTTCAAGTGCATATCTGCGAGTAAAGTGTATCTGATTCAGTGCACTGTAATTAGTACAACTTTGGTAAATAGTTTTATCTTATGTTCTGTAATTGAAATTCCATGGATTGGATGGTACAGTGCACTGTAACTAGTACTCATCTGTGGGTGCTCTGCTTTTGTTAAATGCATCGAAATGTTAGTAATAATAGTTACTGAAATTCCTTTGTTCCAACTTGTACTTATTATAACTCTTTGTTTAACAGGCATCTCAGATGCAAGTGGGAGAGGGCAAGATTTCAGATTACCGTAGTATTTATTCACTTTAGTTTTTTCCTTTGGCTCATATAATATTTTCCTGTGGCTAATAAAATTTCTTATCCACTTTCAGATGCTAATGCATCAGGAAAGAGGCAAAAGAAGGCCAAGAAATGATCCTGAACATGTTCTATGTGTTTGATTTAATTTTTGGTTTGCATTTCCTGTGATGAACAAGTTAGGTGTCAATTTGAGTAGTGAAGAACTGAGTGTTATTTTGTTGCCATGTTGGCTGCTGCTACCAACCAGATTATCTATCCAGTTTGCTTAAGTTTTCATGTTTGCTACAGTTTTCATTTCAGTCAACTTACTGTCAAGTTACTATCAAAATTCAATGAAAATTTCAGTCTAGCTACTGTCAATTTTCAGTCTCGCTTCAGTACAGTTCCAATATAAATTTCAGTCCATATGCAGATCTCCTTCTCTTCAGTACACATCCAGTCTATAAATTTTGAGTACAGTTTCAGTGTATGGATTTAAGTCTATATCGCCACTGTTTGTATATAGCGTGAAGATCATTCGCGAGCTAGCCTAACATCAGCCAACCCGCCACAATTTCAGTCCAGCGTCAAGATCAGACGCGACGCCGAGCTAGCTAGCCTACCGATCAGACGCGACGCGAGCTAGCTATAGCCTAACGATCGGTAGCGCGTACGCGGCGCGTGCGGCGCCGCAAAGAACCGCGGCACATACGCGGCTGATTTGCGGCATACCGCATACGCATAGCGGCACATGCGGCGTACGCGCGGACTCCGGCGGTGCGTCCCGCTTGCACCCTGAGTGTTGCCACACATCATGTGTTACTTTGAATCTTTGGTCCCCCGAATGCTGCGAAATGACTCAACTGAGTGGCCGAACCTCGTATTTATTAGTGCGGAAATTCAAATTGACTCGTGCATGCACATATGCGCCCGGTCGATTTTTTTCAAATAGTAAACATTTCAAAAAATTCTAAAAAAATGGAGACGGAAATACGAGCCCGGTCTATATAAAAATGTTGTACATATGTACCAAGTTTCATGGTGAAATAACATCTGGGATATTCTGTTCAAAAAAAGATAAACCATCGGCCAAAATAAGATTCTAAAAAGTATGTTTTTAGAATAATGATTTGGTTTTTTTCGCAGAATACCACACATGCTACTTCATCACGAAACTTGACGCGTATCTAGAAAACATGTATATGTTGGTCACCAAATTGTTTCAGATTTTTGTAAAATATTTTACTTTTTAAAAAAAAATATTCGACCAGTAGCATATGAGACCGGGAGGCAAAACACCTTCCTCGTACTAGTAACCATGCACGTGCAACGCACGTTTTAAATTTATTTCTCACCCCTTTCCGACTGAGTTTAATGTATACAGAAGACCATATATATAAGCAAAAGATCATTGATCATCTGAACTACCTCCTGAAGTTTGTACCACACTGTACAGGAGTACCAGATTGATAACCACATATATTAAAAAATACACAAAAATTTATATTTCATATTAAATGGAAATTCGTATATGATTTCAAGCTAATAATGATATGTAGACATAATATTGCAGTGTCGCAAAACAAAATAGTATAATAATAATAGTAAATCTCCACTAAAATCCTCACATGGATATGATAAATGAAACATCAAGGTAAATTAAAATACATGACATGACAATATTATATAAAGTAATCTATCCCAATGCGGTGGACCAAATCTTGCACAACTTGAGGAATGTTGGCTTGATATTCATTGTCCTTGTACGTCAGCATGTGTACCAGCACCTTGTTTTGTATTTCGGATGCGTCCTGCACATACAGTATATATAAATATCACGAAGATCTCACATTTACAGTTGAGAAACATGAATACTGAAATACTCACTCTCACAAAAGGTCGTGTAACTTCTTTTCCATTCCACGGTCGCGTACACTTTAGAACCAAAAAATCAGACATGTTGCTGCACAGATATACACATCGTTATTGTTAGAAATATGTATGTAAAATACTGAACGACACATCTATAATTATTCCGGTAAACATTTAACCTGTCATTGTTTCTTGTCAATCTAGCTGGTCTAATGCGACGCCATAGAAAAACAGACTTGAATACTGAGATGAATACTACTTGCTCCAGCTCAAACAGACTTGAAAAGCAAATGCAACAATCTCTTACTGATAAAAGTATGAAAGCAAATTGGTCGATCATCGCATAGGGCCAGATCACGAACTACAATGCTGGAACATTTCATTAAGGATAATCATATGTAGTCTTAACAAAAATGGAAGATCGACACTAAGATGTCATAAAACAACAATGCAGCCAATATAATGCTATGCATGAATTAGTGCCCTGAAACTCCTATGCCGTTTCAATATGAGTTTGAAAAGAAGAGTGCAGTGAGGAAAAAATTAAGATGCTCAGCTGAGCTATTTATGTATAAATTAAGAAGCTGAGCTATTTAAACAAAGACGAAGCTTAGTACTGCAGCATTCAAGGGCTCAGCTATTTCTACATGTAAGAGTCCATCGAACAAATCACATGCTGCTCTTGCTAGCAAACTAAATGAGTGGAATCCTATATGAGTAGGATTACCGGTTAGTTTCTTGAGTTAGATAATTCTTTGAGCCTTGGTTCAGACTCTTGCTGCAGCCTTGAGTATTATGCACTGACTATTTCTGAATTTCGGAGACATGTATAATCATGCATGTAATAAAGAGGCACCTCTTCTCCGAGAGCGGGTACCTACCTATAAGCAAATCAGAACCTGAGTGAACATAAGACACATCAAAACTGATATATTACTTGACAGACATGTACAACACTGAAAATGAATATGATATGAGATCTGGACAGACATTATGAAAAACAGAAACATTATTTTTCTTCAATTGATTTACAAGCAGAACAACAGAAAATGAGATCAAATATCATTCTCTCACAAACAATTATATTTAAGTTTACTTCACAAATATAAGGGAACGGGTTTCGCATTAGCTTTGCAAATACAGTCATGCCAACTTGCAAGAGATGCATTCTTAAAAAGAGCAACAGAATGCAATTCCATCCTCCAATTATTTTCTCCCACAAATGCAATTCAAGAATACGCCCTCTATGTTAAGTATCACGAATACCACTCACTACATCACATTCACAAACATAGGAAATTCGAAAATCGTTTGACAACCACGCAATGGAGATGCAACTCACAGATTCGTCAGTTTGGTCAGGCTGATTGTCCTTACCGTGAGGGTAGTATGAATGTAGGTACTTGATTGTGCTGATACTTCAAGTATTTCAAACTGCATGAACAATGAGAAATTATTTCCCCATTGATAAATACAAATCGGCAAGCTAATTGTGGTGGTGTACAGCGGCTGCACTTGCATCGTCGAGGGCATACCAAGAAGTGTTAGGCAGTGGACAAGCGGCAACGACGGAGGCGGCGTAGAGGACCGCGTTGCCGGACACGGATGATAGGGCTTCCCCAAAGACGGCGACTGGACCGCGTGTAGCAGGAGGTGCTCCGGCGAAGTTGACCAAATAACATATGTAGACACAAAAAATACTAACATAATGAATTTAAAATTGAAAGCATAATTTGATTTGTGGTCTTAATTATTATCTGTATTTTGAAAATGAGAACACATAAGGCCAAAACATTGATTCATAGCACCTACCGGTGCATGAGAAAATCAAGGGCACATAATTACCAATGTCTGTGTGCCGTCCACTTCGTGAGTAAGCGTATTTTAAATGAGCTCCCGTTTTAAATCACACATTTTTTTCTATATTTTTTTGTTAGTATATGTTAGTTCAAACGCTAAAATCCTCCTAGCTACATTGTAAGAAACAAATACAGGAAACCCATGCATCATTTGGCATTTAGTTCCAGAAAATGCAATATAATTGTGCGTACCAAAAAAATATCGGCAATAAATTACACTAAACAATTAAGATGCAAAGACCTCAATGAATATAATCACAAATTAAATTCGAAGCACAATCAATATTTTTTCCATGTAATTTTCAGTAAGACCTTAATGTTGCGTAAGCTATCCCACAGTTTCATTATAAGATAAGGCTAGTTCATGTAATCAGGATTTATTTTCATGTTACAATAGACATATCATCAACAGTTTGTTATACCTATCCATAGTAATCTATCCCCGTTTGGTATTTGTGGTCACATATATAGGAGCAATAAAAATGCAATACATGAAAAACTGAAATAATTTGTATTGGATAAGAAATCTGGAGCAGACTAAAGTGGTATACAATGAAAAAAATTCGAAATAGAGAGAAATAAAACGCCCTTATACTCACAACTGAAGACCAATCAGGCATAAATGATTGAACGGGATTTATTTTCAACACAGAACAACTCCATATATAAGAATCCAGAATTGCAGTGTAAGAAATTTTGTCTGTATACGGGAAGTGCAATATAGAGAAAAACATCCTCATATTAATTTGCATTGGTTGGTGCAAGAGCAGTCGGACATAATACATATGTTTGTGATTAACCACTCCCCTGGACAGTGATTATATTCGGCCCTTCATAAGATATATATTGAGCATGCCATCGCATAAGTAAACAATTCCATGAGAATGCATACATTTCAGAGTTGAAGTGAAAGAAGTATCGGCTAATGAATTAATGAGAATTATTTTCAGTCTGACAATTTGTGTAAGACCACACCCGGAAATATTAACTCTGCAATAACAGCAACGCACTGGAAGTTTCAGCTGGAAGAATTCAGTTGCTCACCGACCTGGGAAAACGGGAGGAAGTCCGCGTGAGGAGTAGAGGAGATGGCTAGCCCAAATCGAGGGTTTTGGAACTCGTCCGGCCAGCGCGCTCGCTCGTGTGGTGGAAGCGCAGGATTTGATGGACGCGTCGCGAGATCGCCGACGCATCGGCACTGCCGTGCGGGGGCGGCCATGTTTCTCTGGCCGGCGGTTGGTGGGGGCATCAGGCAGGCAGGGATGGAGCCTGGCCGACGGCGGGCGGGCGTGCGCGTCGGGTTGGCGCGCCGGCGGTTGGCGGAGACGTCCGGCATGCGGGGATGTAGGGTGGCCGGCCGAGGGCGGGCGCGACGGGGATTGGAGGCCGTATGTCGAGCGCGTCGGCCGGAGGCTTGCGGAGTCTTGTGGAGGGAGAATCAGCGACGCGCGTCGGGACGGAGAATGACAACGGCGCGTGGGTGGGCGGGCGGTTCGGGAACGGCAGCGGCGCGAGGGTGGGCTTCGTCTGAGTTTTTTTTCCGTTTATGATTAGATGCACAACATACATCATTGGGAGGACGTGGGACGTTGGATTTAGTCTGATGTACGGTTTAGATCCTCCGGATCTGACAGACTGTGTCTTTTAATATTAGTGGAGATTAGTGAAAACAGAGCGAAGAGTTTTCAGAGTTTTATTAGAAAAAACATACAGAATTTTGCTAAACGTAATCCGAATTTTGTGGACGCAAACTTTTAAGCGGAAATGTAAATGGAACGGCCCTTTCCAAGGGAGCAAAGTCATGAAAACAAAATTCTGCCCTGCGCTTGTCTGCCTCGACCGCTCGAAGGGATGGACGGAATTTTCCGTTCGAGCCAAGCGAACTGCCGACCGGGAGGGGTAAAACGGTCCGAAACACAAAACATATCGACGATGGTGTTTCCCCTCTGGCGCCGGCGCCTTCGTATGGTGCAGCTCCAGCCGCACCTACCGCCGGTACTCCGGCATGGTTTCCTCCCTCACGATTCTACACGGGTGCGCCCACACTAGTACACGACGGCGGCAGCCTGCAGCTCCAGCCGCGTCCGGGACTGCCGCTTCTCCTCCACGGAGCCTCTACCTCGCCAGGCTCCGCCTCCCCGTAGCCAGGCCACCTCCTCTGCTCACTCCAGCTCGGTTCAGTGTCCTGGATTCTCGAATTACATTGTATTCCAAATCCCAATTACTAATTGTAATAGACCAGATTCGGGTATCTGCAGGTTAAATTTTGGAATCACACTGAAGCTACCAGATTCGATGGATGGAATACAAACGGAGGAGGCATGGTTTTCCAAGGTAGCGGTGATCTGATCTCCTGTAAATCAATCATAATGCTCTGTTTTTACTACAGCATGTGCGCGTCAACTATTTAAACCACTGGATACACACCTGACCTGCGTATCATTACATTGCGAGCTGCAACTTACGGAGGACATCAAGAAAATACAGGACATGGCCCTAGTACCTTTTCAGCTTCAAAAGTATGAAGTACTTCACCAATAATCAGGCATATATGTTTGCTGGAAACTATTTTCTTGATGCCATACAAATATGCACCCAACGTACAGATATGCCATGATACAAAACCAACAAGCGTACGAGTTAAATGATGATATACTTGCTAGTTTGTCTCTGCGTAGTGTTGATCCGCTCTCCTGTAAATCAACCCGATTGCCGTGTTTTCACTACCTTGGAAAACACTGCAGCATGTGCCCGTCAAATTTTTAAACAACTGGATATACCTTAGCTGCACAGTCATACATTGCGAGTTGCAGCTTACGCTGGACATCAAGCAAATAGAACACATGGCTACTGGCCTTAAGATCATAGGTATGAAATACTTCACCAATATCAAACAAATATATGTAGTAGCTGGAAATTGTTCTTCTGATGCCATTTCAAACATACTTTTAGTGTAGAAATAGGAGAGTACACATTAGCATAAATGGTGCAAGTCAATATTCTTCTGCCATTAGCCTTCACCGTGGGCCAGATAAGATGGATGCTTGAGATGGAGCAGAGTATACAGCTGGGTTATCTTGAACAAACATGATTGAATCTGCATCAAAAGTTTCTAGGCACGCCGCACCTTCCAATACCTTGATCACTGTTGACATGGAGGGCCTTCGAGTGCAATCATTTTGCAGGCACCACACAGCAAGCTTCATCATTTGAATTACTTCCTCCTGGCGTGAAACCATATCGTCACTGCGCTTGTCGATCAGATCAGTCAACTGATTTATTTTATGTTTTTCTTGTAATAGATTTATGAGATGGACATTCTCCTCGGGCTGAGAGTTGTCGATGTTTTTTCTTCCACTTATTATTTCCATGATGACAACTCCAAAGCTGTAGACATCAACTTTTTCAGTGATCGGCGACGTCAACCATTCAGGTGCCAGATATCCAGGTGTTCCTCTCATCATAGTCACTACCTTGTTTTGATCCCTATTTATTAATTTGCATAGTCCGAAATCAGCCACTTTGGCATTGAAGTTGTCATCCAAGAGAATATTTTGTGGTTTGATATCCAAATGAGCAATCTTCCGCCTACAGTCCTCATGAAGATAGCATAGGCCTTTCGCTACATCAAGAATGATCCTACACCGGGTGCACCAATCAAGGGGGGAACTGTTATGGCGGGAATAGATCCACCTATCAAGTGACCCTCTTGACACATATTCATATACCAGAAGCCTCTCAGATTTTTCTGCTCAAAAGCCAATCAGTCTGACAAGATTGATATGTTCAATGCTGCCAATTGTTTCGACCTCTGCCAAGAATTCTTTCTTTCCTTGTCTAGAACCTTCTAAACGTTTCACTGCAACTCTCTCTTCACCTAATTTCCCTTCAAAAACAGATCCAAAGCCACCTTCTCCAAGCTTACTGATGAACCCGTTAGTGCATTCCCTCAATATTTCGAAAGAAAACCTCGTCGGCATTCCAGGCAATTGATCAAAATCAAATTCTTCGTCTTTCTCTTCATACTTCCTCCTCCTTACTAAATAAAGAGTGAGAATAATGACAAGCAACACAAGAGCAGTAACAGCTCCAAATGTAGGACCTAAAATCAAATTCTTTTTGTTTTTAGTGGATGGGATAGTGGATGGGATAAGTTGCACCTTGAGGTAAGCAGAGGAATTGTTAGCTCCATCAGCATCTGGTATTGATCTCATGGAGAAGACCTTTGTCAACCACACACATTTTCCACCTCTGAACAAAACGGCCATGCATGAGCAGTTCTTCAAGCAGGCTTGCGTACAAGCATCCACGCTTGTTGCATTCACAATCATGGGGCTATCGTCAAAGTAAGAGATGTTGGAAATGGTCAAGAGCTGATGGTGTTGTATATCTGTACAAGTGACTGGAGTTAATGGCGTGCAACCAAGATTAGGCTTGCGATCATCCACCGTCTTGAAGTAGCTTGGACTTGTATTGTTCTCAACTGGACATGTGCATTGCCCCCAGTGCACACGCCGTACTCCCCGCAGACTGTTGGGTAATAACATGCACCCAATCCCATGGACCCCAGTATATCATACACCACTGTCCAACTCTCATCAGACCCTAGCCATTCATACAGTCTCAGTTGTCCATCTGAATCTAATCTCATGTACTGTGTGGATTTAGCTTCTGGCAATTTGATACTATCATCCAAAATATGTTGCCCCATAATGAAGTTAAGGCTTCCATTCGTTAATGTAACCTTTGATAGATAATTTTTAGTCGGCGCGTAGAATGGTGTCACGTTGATCGAAAAGTAGAGTTGTGGTGGTGTGGATTCAACATAAGCATATAACCCATCTCGTAGCACACTGATATACATGTTTGGTGCAGAAGTTGCTGTTGTGAGCCTCATACCTTCCACAAGTGACTGCCCGGGGACCATTGTGTCTGTCGGATGCTCAAATGACTGCCACACTGCTGCATTCTTGTGATCAAACAAAACCAGATTGCCGATCTCAGTGATCTTCATGCCAGCTACATGTTTGCCCGAACTGTTGCTTGACCAGACATGGCTACCATCAGCATCACGAAGGACCAAGTTTCCATCTATGGTGAACTCAAGGGTGGCATTCTCACTGACAGGGTGAGCCCCGTTGGCAGACCAGACGATCTGCGGATGACGACTAGTGATGTTTACGATGTATCTGTCAATGGATACCGCAAAGAGGTACTCGCTACACGGCAGGGAGAAATTACAGATGAACCCTGCGGTGACATAAGTTGGAACGCTGGAGTGAGATTGATGTTCTATGGTCAAGATGTTGCGGATCTCGTAGTCGTAGCTGAAGTAATCTTCATTGTTGATCCAAGTTGTTGAGGGTTTGGCCGTGGAATAAGAGTCCAAGCTCTTCGCCGCCAAGAGCAGCGGTGCTGCAGCCGCAACCACGAGGAAGAAGAGAACAACATGAACCATGGTATGTGCTGTATTTTTTTCGAGAAGAATCAGTTAGCACCTGACTGGAGATGAGCTTGCAGAGCAGAAACGAGATGACACGGTAATCGCACCTGGCCGCCGGTGGAGATGACGTGATCGCCGGAGAGATGACCGGGCTTGAACCTTGGAGTAGCTCTGGGATTTTTGATGGTGCTGACTGGTTGTGCGCCACTCAATTAGTTTTAGTATGATGACAGTAAGGGTATCTTCACGTTTGACAAGTCTGTTGGATGCAGCCTGTTCACAGGTTCAGACGTCTCAGCCCTGGGCAGCTCTGAACTCCCTTTCCGCTATTCATGGGTGACTGTGAACTTTGACTGCGTAGCAACCAATCCAAGATTTAATAATTTCCATGTATGTTAGATGAAACTTTCATACGAACTGCATTACGTGAGGATGGCATGTGGAACCAGGAGACATACATGTCATTTGGAAGATCTGGATCATATACTGATCATTTTTATGGCGCGCGGCAATATGGAGGCTGAGCTCCATGGAGGTATTACAAAAATTCAAAATTCGTCATATACTGATCCATGAATTTGTCAGATTTGTCATTTTTTGTATTCTAAAATAATATTCTCTCCGTCCCAAAATATAAGGCGACATCAAATTTCGTTGGTCAACGACATGCAACTTTGACCATGATTTATATTTATAATATGTCTACAAATTATAGTATAATGATATATGAAATGAAATTATTTTGTAAGACGAATCAATCGGTAACATTTATATATTCACAGTCATATAATTTAATATATATTATTGGTCAATGTTGACCATGAAAGACCAACAAATAAATAGCGTGGCTTATATTTATGGATGGAGGGAGTATGAATTTTGCATTGAGATTTTACACACTGGTAGGGTTCAACATTATCTACATCTAGAATTGTTTTTCGAATATGTTGAAACTTAAAAATACAGATTTGAATTTAAAAAAATACCGAGTTTGATAGAGTTGGGTCTCCATTTGCACTTTCCGGTAGTCCATGCTCTGAGTTGACAATGCCATATTGCCTTGTATCTCATCTTTTTTACCGAACTCCATTTGAGAACTCACATCGGAGTTTTCTAGTGACGAGGAGACACATGTACGGTCTCGCACGTAAGGGTGAAAGTGGTTACTACCTCCGATCCGTTATGAAAATAACGTACGTAGTACAACTCCGTAGCTTATCTCATGACATTTTTTTCAGACCGGAGGGAGTAGATAATTGAATGTCTTCCTTTCTTGTGGGGAAACACTACGGGAGCCCCTAACTGATCGCCGGCGAGATGCATGCCCGGGCTTGGACCTTGGAGTAGTTCACTTGGATAATTGAATTTTTTGGAGGTGAGCTGGTGGTCTGACTCGTTCCAAGGCGCCACTGTTCACTTGCGGTGCGTCAACGACTCTCCGTAGGCTGGTCATGTGGTCTACCCATCTGCCCTATTAGGCACGGAAAGTATGATGACAGTAACGATAAATCCACGCTTGACAAGTCTCACTAGCTGTGCGCCACTGGGATTTTCGAAGCATGTGGTGCACTCAATTATTTCTGTATGACAGTAACGGTATCTCCATGTTTGACAAATCTGTTAGATTCAGCCTGTTCACAGCTTTAATTTATTATTTTATTTGCTTGGACAATTTGTTTGATTGTATTATTTGTTGCATTTACTGTATTTGTTGTATTTGGATTAGTGGTTTGTAACAATATTGTTGAATTTGTTTGATGTTGATAAATAAAATAGAAAAAAATATATGGAGTCTACAAATTGCGACTCTGAGTTTGCACATCGCCGGTCTTCAAAATATTTTGAGCGTGGGCTCCATTGGCATTTTAAAGATTGCTAATATGACCACTCTGATAGAGTGCTCTGACCCCGCGACATGACAGGAAACAAGGGCTAAGATTTGATTGCTCGCCCGCACCCCTCTGACGACCCGAACAAAGCTGGGTCGGGGGTGTCGTATTGGAGGAGGTAAGTAGGTCGTGCTGGACGATTCTCCGCGTGCGCCGGGTTTCTCCACGAGGGGATGGTGTTTGTCGACCTCCACATGTTCTCCGACGGTGGCGACGGGAGGATGGGGGCGGCGTTGCAGGCTCGGGAGTGTGGGCCTTTTCGGGCCGACGAAACCCGGCTACAGCGGAGAGAAGCTGGGGCCCGTGGGAGGGATTTGTGCCTGCTGCTTGTCTGGCTCAGTGGCTCGAGGAGTCGAGCCAGACGAACTGCCGACCGTGGAGGGGTAATACAGTCCGGGAAAATCTGTCCCGTGGGTCTGAAACACAAATCCCGTCGACGGCATATAAGTAGCTACCACGGCCCACTGCTGCCGATGCTCTGTCTGTCCAGCATGGTTTCCCCCCTCGTGATTCTCCACGGGCAGCTAGCTGCACATAGCGTCAGCCGCCTCCGGCACCGCCGCTTCTCCTCCATGGAGCCTCTGCCTCGCCAAGTTCCACCTTCCCCCGGAGTCGTATACGAGTCCCCTAGGCAGAAAAACCTAGGGTTTAGAGTCATCCGGCGACTTCGCCGTGAGTTTTGTTTCTCCGGCGATCTCCCCTCCCGTTTGTCACCCGTCTCCCCGGGAGCCCCCCTCTCTCCTCAGCGGTGCGGGTTGGCCATCTAGGTTTGCGAGGGTTGGTACAGTTCTCGCGTCATGGCGGGTACGGGAGCTGGTGGATCTCGTGCGGGTTCGGCGGATGATCCAAGTTCGCTGCTGGAACGGTTGCATCTAGAAGAGAAAGAGTTGGATGATTTGATCTGGGAGGAAGAGGTGGATGATCCATTGGAGGGATCAAAGTGGCTGGCACTCGTTCGTGTTCTTACGATGAAATCTTTCAGTCAAGGGGCCTGATAGCGGACATGAGAGCCGCATGGAATCCTTCAAAAGAGGTAGTGTGGAGAAGGATAAACCCTAACCTCTTCTCGGTGAAATTTAACTACTTGGCTGATTGCAATATGGCGATGCATCAATGGCCATGGGAGTTCAGAGGGTTTGGAGCGCTGTTGATGGCAGAGTACGATGGTCTTTCAAATCCAGAAACCATCAAACTGGATAAGCTAGAGACATGGAGCCAACTGCCAGACGCGGTTCTGAAGAACGAATCTTTCGTGAGGAACATGACTAAAAGGATCAGAGAGGTCCAGGAACTCCAGATTGCTCTCCCAAACGGTTTCGTTGGTCAGTTTATTCGAGTAAGGGTGAAGCTAGACGTTGAACAAAAATTGACCCGGTTTATGAGCTTCACACGGGCAGGGAAAACTGAATTCTACCAGGTCAATTATGAGAAATTACCGACCTTCAACTGGGCTTGTGAAAAATTTGGCCATTGGCATCAAGAATGTGGTACGGGAGGGCATGAAGAAGATGCGCTACAATGGGGTCCGTTTATTCTTGCCCCTAGGAGAGGAAGAGGGGGTGCTCGTGGAACTGGCCATGGTTTCGGCCGGGGTCGGGATGAAAGCCGCGGCGATGATAGGTTCTGTGCTAGAGGTGGTCGTGGAGTTTTGGCAGAGGTCATTTTTCTGGCAATAACAGGACTAGAAACTTTAACCCGGATATTAACGACCCTGTGATTAGCTGGAGATGGAACAAGCTACATAAACAACCGGAGATTGGTACGGAAGAAACCGCAGATGATATCGATCTAGATGAGACTAGTGATGCGTTGACGACTGACACCCACCCTTCTGCTCGAAAACGGTTAGCCATGGACTCGGACCCTATGCTTAAGGGTTCTCTGACGATGGTGGTGGCTGAGAAGAATCCCGGGAGTTCGGTCCATGCTGAAACGGCCCCAATGGGGAGTAATGATCCCCAGACTACTCCCCAAAAGAACATCAATAAGAAGAAGCTAAAGGCAAACAGTGGAGTGGCAATTGATACTAAAGAGAATGAGGAAAAAGGAACTGAAATTGCTATGAAAGAATCTGAGGCAGAGTTAGATAGTACACAAAAAGAGGATAATAACAACAACGTATCGAAGGCCGAAGCTGTCTCCCCTTCACCAGGATCGGCGGGCTCTTTTGAGGAGCCTGTCCGGGTGCAATGAAGATATTAGGCCTCAACTGTCAGGGCTTGGGTAATGCCCCGACAGTTCTTGCGCTTGTGGATGTCCAGAAGCGATATAACCCCGAGGTGATGTTCTTGTCGGAGACACACCTTGACGATTATCGGGCGGAATGCTTAAGAAGAAGGCTGAAGATGGACCTGAAAATTGTTAATCCAAGTGATGGCAGAAGCGGTGGTGTGATTCTCTTTTGGAAAAAGAAGATTGTGATTCAGCAACTTTTTTCTCACCCCAAGTACATTGATGTCCGTGTCATTGAAGGGCCTGATAAGATTTGGAGGCTAACTAGTATTTACGGTGAACCAAGATGGGAAGATAAATACAAAACATGGGATAAACTGAGGGAATTGAATGGTGTCTCGAATCTACCCTGGGCTATCATTGGTGATTTTAATGAAATCTTGTGCTCTCATGAGAAGGAAGGAGGTAACCAACGACCCCATAGATACATGGATGCTTTCCGAGATTCTCTTGTGTACTGTGAACTAGAGGACCTAGGGTCCTCCACTAGTAGAAAACGATGTGCGCCACCGTAGCTCTTTTATGTGCGCCACAGGTAAGCTTTTCTCTACTAGTGCTCTGGCGAGATCTTCACTTGGAAAAGAGGTCGGATACGAGAAAGGCTTGATCGGGTGGTTGCTAACGGGGCTTGGTCTCTTATGCATCCATCGGCGAGTTGAAACAAAGATGTTCGAGGCTAAATGGCTTCAAGAGAAAGTTTTTCAGAAAAGGTGCAACGGGCCTGGGACTTGGCCGGACCATCGGATGGAGTCCTGTCGAGACTGGGCCGCATGCACTCGCTGCTGCATGCTTGGGATAGCAGGGTTTTGCGGAAGCCAAAGAGGCGCCTACGCAAGGCACATCGAGAACTGCTGGAAGACAGACCCATCTCAAATGAAAACGAAGCAAAAGCAAAGGAGATGGCTAATTCAGTGGAACTGTTATTAGAACAAGAAGAGATATACTGGTCGTAGCGGTCTAGGGCGAACTGGCTTCAATACGGAGACAGAAATACTTCGTTCTTTAACAAATTTGCTGCGGCCCACCACAAAAGAACTATATTAAGAAGCTACGTGATGGAGATGATAATTGGCTTGAAGGTACGGAGATGCTGAAACCATTGGTGTTCAATTATTTTTCTAACCTTTTCACATCTGAAGTACAGGGTCTTGATCCAGCAGTGATGGATAAATACATCCAAAAGTCTCTGAAGCCATGAATGAAAAATTACTGGCCCCTTTCACAGCCGAGGATGTCAGGAAAGCGGCCTTCATCATTGGAGATTTGAAGGCCCCAGGGCCGGATGGACTTCATGCAATTTTCTACGAGAAATTCTAGAACGTTTGTGGCCAATCTATCACTAAAGAAGTTTTACATGCTTTGAACTCCGGTGTGATACCTGAGGGGTGAAATGATACAACGGTGGTTCTCATCCCAAAGGTTGATAGTCCAAAGATGATAACACAATTTCAACCCATAATTTTATGCAATGTGATTTACAAAATCATCTCCAAAATGCTTGCGCTACGGCTCAAAGGGATACTACCGGATGTGATCTCTCCAACACAGAGCGCTTTTGTCCCTGGTCGGCTCATTACTAATAATGTACTGGTTGCATATGAATATGTGCACTCTATTAAAAATAGAAGGTGTGGGACTAATGGTACCTGCGCAGTTAAGCTCGATATGCATAAAGCCTATGACAGGGTTGAGTGGATGTTTCTTGAAAATATGATGAGGAAGCTTGGTTTCGCGGAGAGATGGATTACTCTGATGATGGCATGTGTGAGTTCTGTCAGATATCAAGTCAGATTTAATTCCGAGGAAATGGAGAGATTTGTACCTCCGAGAGGGCTTCGGCAAGGGGATCCCCTATCCCCTTATTTGTTCCTTCTATGTGCAGAGGGTTTATCTAGTTTGTTGTTGTATGAAGAAGAAGTTGGTGGTATGGATGGGATACGGGTGTGCAGAAATGCACCGTCAGTTTCACACCTTTTATTCGTTGATGATTCCCTTATTCTCATGAAGGCAGATATGAACAATGCAACTTTCTTATAACGAGTTATGGATACTTACTGTGCTAACTCGAGACAGATGGTAAGCCTGGCTAAATCGAGTATATTTTTCTCTCCTAATACTAATGCTCTCATTAGGGCAGAGATTTGTACAGCTCTACACATAGATACAGATCGAGGCCCTTTCCGACAAATATCTTGGCTTGCCGTCTCTTGTAGGGGCTGATAGAAGTGACTGTTTTGAGCACTTTATTGAGAGGATTATTTAGAGAATTAATGGATGGAAGGAAAAGCTATTGTCTACTGGTGGAAAGGAGATACTCCTCAAGGCGGTTGCTCAGGCGATCTCTGTCTATGCAATGTCGGTGTTTCTAATACCAAAAGGAGTTTGCAAACGTATGACAGATGCCATAGCTAAATTCTGGTGGGGAGATGATGAGAATAGCAACAAGATGGACTGGCTTGCATGGTGGAAATTGTGCTACCCAAAAAACAAAGGGGGGATGGGGTTCCGGGACTTCCACTCCTTCAACTTGGCTATGTTAGCAAAGCAGGTTTGGTGGCTGATCAATGCCCCAGAGTCATTATGCGCACGGGTTCTTAGGGAAAAATACTATCCAAATGGAAATATATTGCAAGCTGGTTGACATGGGTATGCCTATCGGGTACCCTACCATGAGGGTACCTGGTGCACGTATCGACTAGTCCCAACTATCAAGAGCCTACGAAAAGCCCATGAAGGAAGGCCCAAAGAAGATGGAGTATCCACCAAGTTAGGCGAAGACGTAGTCGGTTTTATACTTACCGTACATGTAATTTGAGTCGGTTACGAACACCCGAGACCCAGCCTATTATTTAAAGGTTGGGAGGGCCGTCGAACCGGACACGCACTTTCAGAACCACCAAAACCCTGGCGAGATTGACATCTCGCCGGGATCCCCTTGTAACCACCATATTCGCAAATCAATAATAGACAGGCAGGACGTAGGGGTGTTACCTCCACACGAGGGCCCTGAACCTGGGTAAAATCCTTGCCCCGCTTGTCAGCCGACGATACTTCCAGCTCTACCACGTTCTCTCCCCCATATTCACAACCCAGGGACCTTAACCATGGGTCTTGATGAGTCTACCCCTTGTCAAGTGGCGCCTTCTGTGGGAAAGAATAGCGCTGGACTCGAAGTTTCGACGGTTCCATCAACAAACGGCAACTCGCCGAATGCATCTGCAAGCGGCAATTCGCCGGCCACGTCAGCAAACCACAACTCGCCGACCCAGGCGACACACGGCAACTCGCCGACTTCCTCACAAAGCGGCAGCTCACCGATCTCACCCGCAAAAAGCGCATCTGCTCCTCGGATGAAATTTGATCCACACTCGCCAGAACTTTAGGAGACGTTTTTTGGTCTCGAGTCAGGTTTGGACTTAACTGTTGGAGCGTTCAATTTTTTCGTAAACAATCTTGGTACGCAGGATTTGACAGATCCAAGACAACTCGCGTTGGCTGCACCCGAGAATCCATCGACTGCATCTACTCCACTGTCGATTCTCGGAGCTGCTTCACCTGCAACAACCATGTCGACCAGCGAGATCAATGAATTCATGACGAAGGAACTCCAAGGTGAAGAAGCAGAATCAGCATATCGCACAAGTGACCTCGACTTCGATCACCTACTCGATGAAAACTTTGACTGCGGGATCTCCCTCGACGACTTCTATGAACCTGCAAACGACAGCAACGTCGACTCCGAGATCTGCACCAACACCAACCTCAACTCGGAGATCCAAGTCGGGTTCATCAACACCGAGATGAGCATAGGTGATGAGCACGTCGACAACGAGATTCGTCTTGAAGATTTACTCGATGGGCATACTGACTCTGACATGAGCCTCGATGAAGACATCGAGTCCATGACAGGAATCGACAGCGTATACACGTGCCCACGGGTCACCCCCCATCAGGTTTATGTTGCTTTTTCTGCAGAATCATCCGCAGCCGCATCTGTCCGTAGGCCTACGCAATACCGGTGCACGGTGACCATGCCGGATGGAGTCACAACTCTGACAATCACCGCAGAGATGGCAGAAAAAGCAGACAAAGTCATCAAGGAGTGCACAATGATGCCAGCAGGCTCAACCCCGGAGGAGATGTTGACCTTCCAGTAGTTCAACTGGTAGGAGTCAATTCGACTGCAAAATTACCAAGCAACACTCAAAGAACGCAAAAAGTAGGCCAACATCTCGAGTGCGCGAAGGAGACAGCTGTCCCTTAGCTCCACGAGGCAACCAAGCCCACGGCAAAGATCGAGGCTGGCACGCCTTCCAGAAAACGAAAGGGTAGCAATTACCCGCAACCTATCGTTCATGACAGAAGATGCTGAAGGAATCCCAGTACCCAAGACAGCTGCGGGTGCACTCATTTCTGTGGGCGCTTACCTCAAAGCAATGCAGCCTCCGGCGGATGACCCTAATGCAGCCCTGCATCGTCAACAGCTCAAATCGCTGGCCCTAGCAGCAAAGGCCATTCAACCGGAAGCAAACGCTCCAGGAGGGAGACGAGATCGCGACTTAGTTGACTCGCGACACGCAGACCGTAGCGGTCGCAGTCGTCACTCGGAGGAAGAAAGAAGAAGCACACGCCAGCGCAGGTCTAGCTCTCACAGGTCGTACAGTAGTGACTCATACTCTGATCGAGAGCCAGAGCCATGCGGAGCCTTGTGCTTCACTCGACACATCTGCGCCACACGGATGCCCAAAGGGTTCAAGTTAACATCTAAACAGCCCAAGTACAATGGCCGACAGGAACCTTCAGGATGGCTAGAAGACTACAGACTCGCCGTCGCGTGCTAGCGAGGCACGAACACCACAGCAATGCAGTACATACGACTCATGCTCGAAGGAATAGCCAGAGACTGGATCAAGGCGCTCCCCCCGTCGTCATACGACTCGTGGGACGATTTTCGCAAGGACTTCATCAAAAACTTTGAGCCTCTTTGCGAGCGCCCGAAGACATTCGAAGAACTAAGGGCATGCACTCAACGATCGGGCGAGTCGTTGAGTTCATACATATGACGGTGGACCGAAATACGCAATTCGGTTGGCGTCATATCAGAAGATAGGGCCATGGACGCCTTCATCCAGGGTCTGGCCAGGAAGGACTTCAAAGAGGCACTTGGTAGCGAAAAGCCAACCTCCTTGGCTAACCTCATCAAAGTTGCGACTGAGTGGGCAGATGGAGAGGACTCTGTACGAAGATCCCGCGCTTCTCCACCACGTGACGGCCACGACAGTGGCAGTCGAGGCCGCAGAGACTCATACAGAGATGATCGCAGGCGCAAACATTCCAAACGTCATTACGACGACGACAGACCCAAGTTCATGGCGGCTGGGTACACACAATCCCGTGATGATCAGAACAGGAGAAACAGAAGGTCGGATGATCGACGGGACAGTCGAGACCGCGAGCAGCGAAGCGATAGCTACAAAAGGCAAGAATGGCGCAAACGCACCGACACAAAATCTGGGTGATCATTCGAAGAAAAGATGGACGAGTGGTGCAGATTCCACCTCTTTAAAGGGGACGACGGAAAATTACGCTCCAACCACATGCTAAGGAATTGCAGGGAATTCGACCAATTGGTGGACGGATACGTGAAACTCATCAAAAAAACCAGCCACACCTGCGCCTCAGCCGAACTCTGTTCCTGCCATAATGGCTCCTCAGCCGCCACCGCAGCCGCCACAGCCTGGTACAGGCACACATCTCGCGGGTGCCATACAGCCCATACATCGTGTTGAGGAGGATGGATACCCTCAGCCTCGGGGACAGATGTACATGATACAAAAGGGTCGCCCTTCCAACCGGCAGCAAAAGCTAATCACTCGACAGGTGAACATGGCTGTCATGGCACCTCCTGTTGTGCCCGAATATCTGAAGGGATCGGAGACCACCATAAGCTTCAGTCGGAAGATCATCCCCCAACTGTAGCTCGACCAGGGCACGCCGCTCTGGTACTCGACGCGCAAATCGGAGGCTACGCCATGACCAAGGTCTTCATGGATGGAGGTAGTGGCATAAACATCATCTTTGCTGACACGCTCCGCAAAATGAACAGTCAGTCGAAAACCTCCCAAAATCTTCAAATACCTTCCACGGTATCGTCCCTGGCAAAGCAATTAGCCCAGAAGGCACCATACAACTCGACGTTACGTTCGGGGACAAGAGCCACTTCAGACAGAGTCGATTGAGTTCGAGGTCGTCGACTGGAAATCACAATACCATGCTATCCTTGGGCGCCCGACGTTCGCTCGATTCATGGCGGTACCACATTACGCGTACCTCATGCTAAAGATGCCAGGGCCAAAAGGAGTAATCACTGTCCATGGAAACTTCAAAGGTCCGACGCTTGCGACCGCGAGTTCAGCAAAATCTCCGAGACCTTCGGCATGGAACAGACACTCGCTGATCTGGCGATTTCCAACGATTGCACACTCATGCCAGAGCATAAAAAGCTGGCAGTCGACATATCGTTTAGCGCAACAAACGACACAAGGTCGCATCAGGTGCACCCGACCGACCGTCCAAGACAGTCCATGTATCATCGAGTCTACCTATCGCATAGGAAGGCGCGCTCGTCGAATTCCTCCGTGAGAACTGGGAAATATTTGCGTGGTGTCCAGCCGACATGCCAGGTATTCCCAGGAATTCGCCGAGCACTCTCTCCAACTTTCCAGATGCAAAGCCAGTCAAGCAAACAATGTGCCGAATCTCCGGCAAGAAACGAACCGCTCGAGTCTGAGGTCGACAGGCTACTCGCGCAGGGTTCATCAGAGAAATCAAGAAATCACAATGGGTGGCCAACCCCGTACTCGTGAAAAGAAGCATACAGACATCCTTCGGATGTGCGTGGACTTCACAGCTCTCAACAAGTGTTGTCCAAAGGATCACTTCCCGTTACCTCGAATCGACCAGATCGTCGACTCCACTGCGGATGTGCACGATTGTCCTTCCTGGATGCTTACTCAGGTTATCACCAGATAAGGATGAAGGAGAAGACGAAGAAAAAACGGCGTTCATAACCCCACTCGGGGTCTACTGCTACACAACTATGCCCTTTGGGCTAAAAACGCGGGTGCAACATACCAGCGCATGATGCAATACTGCTCAAAAAGCAGATCGGACGCAACGTCCAAGTCTACGTGGATGATATTGTCATTACAACAAGGGAAGAACGCACACTACTCGACGACTTGAGGGAGACGTTCGACAACCTCAAGCGCTTTCATATCAAGCTCAATCCTAAGAAGTGCACGTTCGGTTCCAGCCGGACAGCTCTTGGGTACCTAGTCTCTGCGTGGAATCGAAGCGGACCCGGAGAAAATACAGGCCATCCTTACAATGCAAAGGCCTTCAAAACTTCATGACGTACAGAAGCTAGCAGGACGAGTGGCAGCGCTCAGTCGATTCATCAGCAAACTGGGTGAAAAGCACTGCCGTTTTATCGACTGATGAAGAAAGCAGACAAGTTCGAGTGGACACCAGAAGCCGAAGCAGCCTTTACAGATCTCAAGCGGATCCTCACAAGCCCTCCATCCTCGTCGCACCTAAGGAGCGGAGCCACTATACCTGTATGTCTCGGCTACAAACAGGGTGGTGAGCACCGTGGTGGTAGTCGAACGCATGAGGAGGGGCACGCCCAAAGCATACAACGTCCAGTCTACTACTTGAGTGAGGTCCTCTCCATATCAAAACAGCGGTACCCGCACTATCAAAAGCTGGCCTACGCCGTATTCATGTCATCAAGGAAATTGACGCACTACTTCACAGAGCACCCGATCACCGTGGTGAGTAACTCAGCAATCGGTGATATCCTCACAAACCCCAATGCAATTGGGCGAGTCGCAAAATGGCTCATCGAGCTGGCACCAAGAGACATCAAGTACGAGCACCCGAAGGCCATCAAAGCACAAGTCCTACCCGACTTCACAACCGAGTGGATAGAGGCCCAATTGCCTGGAGCACCAGACGTGTCCAACTCATGGACATGTACTTTGATGGGTCAAAGAAAAACGAAGGGCGGGAGCAGGCGTCATCCTCATATCCCAAAAGGAGACAAGCTCCGCTATGTTCTGCAGATGGGGTTCAAGCTACCCTCCAACAACGAGGCTGAGTACGAAGCCTTGATCCATGGCATGCGGATGGCCAAAGCACTTGGGTGCACTCGATTGATGATCTACGTCGACTCGAATCTTGTGGTGCAGCAAACAATGAAGGCCTGCGACGCCATAGCAGACAACATAATCGCTTACCGCGACCTGTACAACACACTGGAGGGCAGTTTCGATGGCTGCGAGTTGCGGCACATAGGAAGAGAAAGCAACGAAGAAGCGGACATGCTAGCCAATCTTGGCTCTACTGGTGCACAAGTTCCACCTGGTGTTTTCCTCGAGCGCATTGAGCACAGATCCATCAAGGAGAAACGAATCCCTCCTACATCGACTGCACCAGCCAAGAAGAAAGCACCCAGCACAGAGGACCCTCCAGTCGAGGTGCTCCTCATCGAGCCAACCTGGACTCAACCTTTCCTGGCATACATACTCCGCAACGAGCTGCCAGACGACATAACCGAGTCCCGGTGCGTCACTCGAAGATCCAAAGCATACACCGTCATCAACGGCGAGTTATACAAATGCAGCATATCAGATATGTTCCAACGGTGCATCGCATTCGAAGATGGTCAAGCCATAGTTCGAGATATTCATGCAGGTACTTGCGGGCATCACGCCAGCAGTCGATCACTCGTAGCCAAAGCCTTTCGAGCAGGTTTTTACTGGCCCACAACGCTCAAGGACGCGGAGGACATAGTCAAAAGGTGCGTTGGCTGCCAGAAATTTGCAACAAAGCCGCACGCACCCGCATCAGCATTGAAGACCATACCACTGGACTGGCCTTTCGCCCAGTGGGGGCTTGATATGGTTGGGCCACTCAAAAAATCTTCGCATGGCGGGCATACTCACCTTCTGGTAGCAGTCGACAAGTTCACAAAGTGGATCGAAGTGGTCCCCATCACAAATTCGACTGCTACGACGGCTTTCAACTTCATAAAGAGCATCATCTACCGCTTCGGTGTCCCAAGAAGCATTATCACTGATAATGGCACAAACTTCACGGCTGAAGAGTTCAAAACTTTCTGCAAAGAGCAAGACATTACGCTCAACTACGCATCCGTGGCACACCCGCAATCCAACGGCCAAATCGAAAAAGCCAATGGACTCGTGACAAGCGGAATCAAGAAGCGCCTCCTGGTGCCACTCAAAAGAGCTGCGGGTGCTTGGGTCGAAGAACTACCATCTGTGCTATGGAGCCTACGCACAACTCCTAATACTTCGACACAGTTCACCCCATTTTTCATGGTCTACGGTGCAGAGGCAATCCTACCATCAGATGTACGATTCAATGCACCAAGAGTCGAAGCATACACCAAAGAAGATGCAGAAGAAGCACTCAAAGACGCAGTCGATTTGCTTGACGAGGCACGCGACACGGCGCTAGCTCGCACATCTGTCTACCAGCAGGATCTCCGCAACTATCATAGCCGTCGACTGCGCACCAGGTCCTTCGAGGTTGGCGACCTGGTTCTTCGACTGAAGCAGAAGAAGGTGCACAAGCTTGCCTCTCCATGGGAATGTCCCTTCTTCATCACTGAAGTCCTTGGTGGAGGCGCATATCGACTGAAGCACGCGAAGACAGGCGAACTTTCACACAATCCATGGAACGTTGCGCACCTGCGCCGTTTCTATGCTTAGTCCTCATAATCATACAATGTAATAGGCGATATGTCGGATGGCTGCAGGTTTCAGACGCGCTCTTTTCCTTACCAGGGTACCTAAGGGGACTGGAAGGTTTTTAATGAGGCGGCCTGCAGCTTAACATTCAAAGAGGAATATAATCAGTGCTCCTCCAATTTATCTTTGTTTACTACTCGCATATTTCATAACTCAACCGCACCCGAACACTCGGGGGCTGCGTTATCAAACACACGAGCTCTTGCTCCTTCAAATCATAATACCCCAGCCGCACCCGAGCACTCGGGGGCTGCATCACAAGGATCCAAACAAAAACACAAAAACTCCGCAGTCGCACTCGAATACTCGGGGGCTGTGCAGTCATTGTTTCATAATTAATTCATATTTCATAAACCCCACTCGATTGACTCGGGGCTGGGTGAATATCAAAAATATACAACTCATATTATACACAAAAAAGTCAAAATTTACACTCGGGGGCTACCCCCTGTACAAAATTTATACTAGCAAGCTACTCTAATCCTCAGCCTCGTCCTTGATGGGTAATATGGCACCGCAAAGCTGGGCGTGAGTGCGCTCCACCAGCACTTCCGCAGCACTAACAGTGCTATCTAGGTCTGCCTGATCTAGAGTCGCCCCAATTGCGGGTGGAGGCAGCACCAAAAATGGTCTTTGACTCCGCACATACGCCATCGCAGCGTTCGCCCCAACCACAAGCTTCTGGGTCAGCAGTTCTCGAGTGGGACCTGCCTGACGAAAAATACCGAGCAAGGCCTGTATCCCTTGTGGTTGTGGCCCGCCAAGAAAGAGCGTCTCGTTGAGCCGAATGAAGGCCATCCTGCATAGCTCGAGTAGCTGGGCACTTCACCAAGCACGATCCTTCAGAGTGGCGAGTATGCGCGCATGATATTTATCAAGCCAAAAGTGCTGATGACCAGTCGTGGGATGGTCGACAACGCTTTCCAAACGCTCCTCAACGCGAGATTCTTCTGCTTGGAAGTTGTCAACAAAGCCTGCCAAATATACAAGTTTAGTCCACAAAGGAAAAGAATTGCTACATGACGGCAAACTAGGCAAGGATCATACTCACATTCGAGTTGCGTGTTCACAAGTTCCATCTCTCCAAGCACATAATCCTCGCGTTGGGTGGCCAACGCGGGTCTCATCTTCAGCAGATTCAGCTCGTTCTGGGCACTCTTCAGGTATTGCTCCATTTTCACATATCGAGTTTTCATAAACTCCATAACTTTGGCATCATTCGCCGCCTGAGCTTGTGACCGAGTGGTGCCCGGAGCATGCGAGGAACCAGTCGAAGCAGCGGGTTCCCGTGACTGATCAAATAGCATAATCACAATGCAAAGGTCGTGTCAGAAAGGAGAAACTCAAGGCATAAGTCGAAGCAAGAAAGCACACATCTTCGCAAATGCATATATATTAGCAAAAACTATGCAGAGTAGCAAAAGACACACACACTCGTGTGATTCACATGTTATTACAATCCATAAAAGGTTCGGCTGCCCTACGCCTAGGAAGTCAACTCCGACCTAGCCCTAAGAGCGGCAACCTCTGCTGCCCGACGCTCCATGGTGGCCATAAAAATCTCAGCCAGACGCGCAGGTGGCCCGCTGACTCCCCTCAGAGGCACGAGCTTCCCGTCTGGCCTCCGAGGGAACTCAGACAGTGCTGACTCGTAGTCACAGTCTATCCCATGACCCAAAAGGAGCTTGAGGGTGGACTCCGAGCCGCGTACCGTGAGGGCGCGAGCGAAATTATCCATGGTCGACGTCCCCGGGCCAAACACGTCAGCAAAGCCACCCGTAGTCGACGGCACTTCGCCATTTGGAAGCACAGCCTTGTATACAACGCCGAGGGTACTCGCCGACTTGGCGAGTGCATCCTTCGCATGGGTACACGCGGCGCCGAGGTCTCCTATAACACGGTCGAGTGACAGTTCGCCACTCACCGTGTAAACAGAGGCCGGTGCGCCAGCAGCTCCTTCAAAAAATGCAAAGAGCATAAAAATCAACACAAATTACTCAACGACTACATCCTAAAGTCACAAGGAAAGGGTTGCTTACCTCCCACTTCCCGTGCGAACTCCACTAGCCGCTCAGCGTACACCTTCTCGCGCCCAGCGACTGAATCCAATTTAGCACGCTGCGCGGAGAGTGCTTCCTCCAGCTCTTTCACGCGGGACTCAGCCGTCGACTTTTCGCCTGAGGCAGCATATCACATGTATTTCATAATCGACAAAGTCATGCATGGCACAAAGAAAGATTCAGAATCAGCAGCACAGTCAACTTACGACTGAGCCGGTCCAGGTCGTTGCGCATGTTATCCCTCTCTTGCTCCACCTGGACATAAGCCTTGACAGAGTCTGCCAAGGTGCGGTAGAAGGGTTGCAAGCACACGAACTCAGCTTAATTTGTAGCTCACACAGACCCAAAGTATACAGGTTAGGCAAAAAGATACTTACATGACTCATCCAAGGTTCAGGGGTCGTGACCGATGTCCCGACCTCTAGAGTCGCCACCTTGGCCGCCTCAACGATAGCAGTAGTGGCTATCGTTGGACGGCCGCGTGTGTAGCTGGAGAAACTTTCGGATGATCCGGAGTCGGAACTCTCACGGCTGGAGGAGACGCAGGCTGCTCGGTCTCAGCACTGCGAATGGTACAAAGGAAAATACCATCAGCACAATTATGCAACACCAGCAATTTTCATATCATAAGCAAAGACGCATACCTATGCTCCTCCTCTTCCTCGTAGTCGAGGCCTTCGAAATTTGGGCCTCCAAAAGAAAGGGCCCCACTCGCCTGGGGAGGAGGGGTTAAGCTCAGCAAAGGAGCAGTCCTGGTAACGGGTGGTGAGCCCGAGTCCTCGTCGTCCTCCCACTCCTGCTCCTTTGCGGGAGAACTCACCGATGAAGATGCCTTCTTGACCAACCGACGACGCTTTGGAGGCACGGCGTCGGTTTCCTGGTCGGAGGTGGCCACTTCTTCAGTCTATACCTCCTCTACTGCTTCCTCATCAACCTCCTCCATATGTGAGGTGTTGGCAGAAGGGACCGGCGAATGATCCCCCTTCGCTTCCACCTCCTGCACCTGAGTTTCTTCGGTTGGGCCATCTTCTGGCAGAGGAGGTAGGGACACTAGTACAGAACGACACATCGGAAACGGGCCAAAAGCCCCTTCGGCAACGGAGAAAGGGTCCGTGTCCCTGCCTCTGTCACTAATGTGAAGGCCTTCATCGGTAATGGAGGCCAAAAACCGTTTCCGATGAGGTCTCCATTTGGCAACGGTTGTGTGCAGACCTCCGTTTACTTAGTTTTCCTTCATCAGATACGGAGTTTGCCATCCACCCGTTTGCACTGAGCATTTCTCATATTTCGGTTACAGGATGCCACGTTTACAAATGCCACTAGATACTTAAATTCTCACAGCACAAGCTCAAATACTAAAACGGTAACAGATTTCATTCATATCACAATGTAACTTTACATTTCCATCACAATTTCACCTTTACAATTGCATCACAAGATGTGACAAACATAAGAGGTAAAACGATAACAGATTTCATCTATACTAAGCCTATCATGTCAAAGGACGGAAAGAATATATGATTTCTTTCCTACATCCTTTTCCACAATCCTCGCAGGTGTCACTCTAGCTACCTCTTCTTATCTCAACTTCTTGAGAGAAGCATGTTAAATCTTTGGACCCTATACATTAGTAAATAGAGTTACAATTGTTAAATACATATGCTAAAACAAATACACTATGAATTTAAGCAAACTGAAACGATATCTTACCTATGTCTTGAGGTGGCTCTTATTGATGAACCGGAGCAGCCAACACACGGCTTGTCAACAAGATATTGCGATGTCAGCAGCTTCATAGGATGCCTGACAACGATCATCCTTTCCATGGAGGCCACCACCGGGTCTGGATTTTTTATGCAGTGTCACCGAAATCTAATCTAATACGTCACCGATGTGACATTTCGGCGACACTGTATAAAACACTCTTACTTAAAAAAGTATTTTATGCAGTGTACCAAAACGTCACAATAGCGACGGTGGATATGTATGGTGGAGTTTGAAAGGGAACAGCTTGATATCCCTAAATGTAAATAAGGATTTATGTTAGTTCTGACACTACTAGATAGAACAAACAATTTAACACAATAATATGAAGTATACAGTAGTATATTGTGTACTGACATGTGTATATAATTGGAGGCCATTATGGGAAAGTCAACAAACACAACTCTCTTGAGTAATGTTCGTTGTTTGTTCTGTGTCTCCGATTTTTTTATGCAGTGTCACCGAAATAGACTCCTGTTTTCACATGGACTAGTTAGCTAAACTACAACCGGTTGCAAGTGCACAATAGACAAGTTAACTACATCAAGAAATGATCTAGATAGAACTACCGGATGTGAACTGAACTACTATCAACAAGTTAGCGAAACTACAACCGGTTGCAAGTGCACAATAGGCAAGTTAACTACATCAAGAAATGATCTAGATAGAACTACCGGATGTGAACTGAACTACTTTCAACAAGTTAGCTAAACTACAACTAGTTGCAAGTGCACAATAGGCAAGTTAACTATATCAAGAAATGATCTAGATAGAACTACCGGATGTGAACTGAACTACTTTCAACAAGTTAGCTAAACTACAACTAGTTGCAAGTGCACAATAGGCAAGTTAACTACATCAAGAAATGATCTAGATAGAACTACCGGATGTGGATCTGATACCTTCTTCACGTCGCCGTTGGATCGATCTAGCAGATCCGAAAGTGGTGGAGGCAGAGGAAGCGGACAGAGCGACGACCTCGCCGTGTCGGGCGAGATGGCGAAGACCTCGCCGTGTCGGGGGACATGGCGAACGCCTCGCCGTGTCGGGCGAGATGGCGAAGACCTCGCCGTGATAGCCGTCGTCTGGGCGGAGACGACGCCGCCACGGCGCCGGCGATGGCCGCAACGCCAGGAGGCGCCGCCACGAACAGATCTAGCATACTGGGACAGAGTGAGGAAACGAGTGTTAGGTTTTGCTCTGTACGCCCATATATATAGGTAAAACATATGAAACGGTTCTTTAGAAGGACCATTTCCTTTGTGTTTCTTCCACTGAGGTGTGGGACCTACGCGCCCACTCTGTGGAATTTCTTCTACTCTCTGGAATAATATTTTCCTAATTTCTACTATATGGAGAAAGCCACTTATATGATACTTATATTAATATTAGTGATTACTACATTACATACGCAGTACATATTAATAATAATAAAGTAAATTACAGTTGGAGAACTTATAGAACTACTACTAGCTACTTCTTGTTTTTCTTGCGCCCTGCTTCCGCGCAATCCTCGTCCTTCTCACGGCCTCGCTTATTGGGGGCCATTGGAGGTGGTGGCGGCGGCGGCAGCATATCGGAGGCGGTGGCGGCGGCTTTCTTCTCCATCGCCGGGGCTCCCTTCTTCGGGACCGGCGCCTCCGCCTCGTCCTCCTCGTCGTCGTCCTCCTCCTCCTCCTTCTCCTCTTCGGTTGACTCGTCATCAGAATCAACCTTCGGCGGGCCCAGCATCAAGGTGGGATCATGGAAGTTGGCGTATTCGTCGTCGCTTGTCTCCAGCGTCGGTCCTTCAACGGACTCGCCGCTGACGGGGGGACTGTCCCGCGGCGACTCAGTGTGCTCCTGTGTGTCATTGCTGCGAGGCATCTTCGCTAATCAGTAGGAGGGAGCGAGCGAGCGAGAGAGAGAGAGCAGATTCGGTGGCGTCTTGAGCTAGCAAGGATTGGGGTTTTCAAGGAGTAGTGGGCGGTGCCACTACGCCATGGCATTTACTCGCCTCGCTTCGAATTCCAAGAAGATGGAACGTGTCCACATTGGAAACGGACACCCAAAAGTCTCCGTTGCTATAGAGGCACATATCGAAAACGGAGCCAGAATTAATACCGTTGCCAATATTATGGGTAACGGAGTTAATACTTTCTCCGTTACCTATGTTGACGGGCCAGCCGCGGCCCAGGTCAGGTTTGTACGCACTGGCCGCGCAGAAAGCGCGATTCTCCGTCGCCTAACGCCTGCCGTTTCCATAGAGGGGTATCCGATGTGTCGTTCTGTACTAGTGGGATGCAGCAGTCGAGTGACCCTGCATATCACATATCAAAGCGGCAAAGTTAACAACTACAAAGCTTACGAGTGGCAACTCCTAAACTGCAAGCAGATCACAAAGTACACATACCTCAAGCACAGGATTTTCCATCCCATACGGATCGACGGGGCAGTCGACGTTGCACGGATCGGCTGCTGTGAGGCTGGTGATAGATCGCACATGCGTCACCAGCTCATTCCTCGACAGCTCCTCCGGGCTCATCCGACTGGGGTCGTGCGCGCCCTCATACTGCCACATGGGGTGTGCGCGGGCGCGAATTGGCCACACCCGCCTCTTCACAAAGGTGGCCATTAGGTGCACACCTGTCACCTTGTCGAGAAGACCTCCAATCTGAGTCAGAAGAGGCCCTGCTTCCGCCAGTTCTTCATCCGAAAGCTGATGGTCCTAGGCCTTGGTCCTTGCAAAAGCAGCAGTCGAGAAAGCGGCGACTGCGCCCTGCCCGACGTCGGCATAGAACCACCCTTTCCTCTAGCCTTGGGCGGAGTCGACTGTCTTCAGTCGAAAATAGCGGGTGTCACTGCGGACTTGGATCCCGCAGCCGCCCACAGGGTAGGTGCGGCCGCCTCCCCTGTTCGGTCGAACCATGAAAATGACCTTCCACAAGGCCCAGCTGGGGGCGACTCCAAGGAAGCACTCGCACAGCGTGATAAAGCACGCAATGTGCAGAATGCCGTTGGGGGTGAGATCATGCATCTGCACCTCGTAGGCGTAAAGCAGGCCACGAACAAAATCGTGGAGAGGGAGCGAGAATCCCCTGGGCAGAAACTCAGCAAAGCAGACACGCTCGTTGGCGCATGGTTCGGGGAGTACCTCCTTGGGCGATGGCGCATGAACGACCAGCTGGTCCGCGGGAGGTAGCAGTCCCTGCTCGCGGTACTTGGCCAGATGGGCGTCCCTGATCGCGGACTTCGCCCAATCTCCGCTGGTCTTCTGCAGGACGGCGGCGGCCGCAGGCGCGCTCGCCGCGCTCTTCGTGCCCTTTGGTGCCGCGTCAATCGCGGCGGCAGACGCGGCTCTTCGCTTGGAACCCTCACCCTTCGCCATTGGTGATGTGGAGGGTTGGAGTGCAGCAAAGCTCGGGCGCAAAACAATTGAGATGGGCGCAAGGAAGAAGAAGAGATGAGGGGCGGCGCGGAGAGCAAATGGCAAGTAAAAAACTCTGCCTGCGCCGCTCTCCCTATTTACCACGGGCCAAAAACGATCCTCTCCGTTAATCCATAAGACATACGCTCCGCGCTGCATCTCGCCGTACACGTGGCGGCCACGGAGAGCAACCGTCGCCGGCCACTCCGCCCACTACGCACGGGAATCCAGGAACCATCATCACGCACCGTGAAAATCGCGCCAGAGTGGTCAAATCAAGTCCAAGCGGCGCCGTCCTTGGTCAGCTCTGCATAATGGGCCCACAAGCATGTCGCGTCCCATCAGTCTTACCAGGCACGCCACCGCTTGTCAGAGATGGCAGTCGCAAAATCCGTCATTGCTGACATTGCTTCATCTTGTACAACTGGCATAAAAGTCACTCGATGACTTCTTCGATTGATATTGCACAAGAATTTCGATTGGTCTTTCGACCGCGAACAGAGATGCCAGTCGACTGTTATTCGACTGAAGCGTAATACTCCCATCGGGAGCATATCAAAAATTTCTTTAATTAGCATAAGCAGGATAAAAAGAGTTTGAGATTATCCTCCATTGCAAGCAATAAAGCACAATCTTGGGGGTTACTCCCATTGGGAGCACTGTCGCGCACCCGATATAATAATGACAAAAGGTTAGTCAACTAATTACTCGTCTCAGTTCATAAGTAAAATCATACTCGAAATATTCCCGAGTTGTATCTGATGATCCTCGGATGCTGCATGCATGATGCAAAGGTAAGACCCGCCGATCAGTCGAGCTGGGCTAAGGACCGCTCCAGCAGCGTTATCCTTAAACTTTCCGTGTCAACAGACATGATGAAAATCCCGACGGACGCGTTGGGTAAATTCAAAGTTATACTGCAGTTTGATTCAGTAAGACCTCAACGGCCTGACTCGAGTCTGACCAGTTTGTTCCAGATTCGAGTCCTGGGACTCGAGTTTGATTAAAAGCTAGTAAGGTTTTGCCCGAATGGTAGTTAACTGGCCCCGATCCGTCGTGTGTGCCGGACCTGCTAAGCTATTATCCATTGGTTGTCATAAGCAAAAAGTCATAGTCGAAAAATCACTCGGCGTAGCCAACATGTGCTATTTCATACAGGAATTCCAATTATAGACACAGATGCAAAGAATGTAACGTGCACAGACGAATGAGTCCATGCCCAACTCTTCGAATCAGACAAGTACTCGGGGGCTACTGACATGGGTATGCCTATCGGGTGCCCTACCATGAGGGTACCTGGTGCACGTATCGACTAGGCCCAACTATCAAGAGCCTACGAAAAGCCCATGAAGGAAGGCCCAAAGAAGATGGAGTATCCACCAAGTTAGGCGAAGACGTAGTCGGTTTTATACTTACCATACATGTAATTTGAGTCGGTTACGAAAACCCGAGACCCAGCCTATTATTTAAAGGCTGAGAGGGCCGTCGAACCAGACACACACTTTCAGAACCACCAGAACCCTAGCGAGATTGACATCTCACCGGGATCCCCTTGTAACCACCATATTCGCAAATCAATAACAGACAGGCAGGACGTAGGGGTGTTACCTCCACACGAGGGCCATGAATCTAGGTAAAATCCTTGCCCCGCTTGTCAGCCGAAGATACTTCCAGCTCTACCACGTTCTCTCCCCCATATTCACAACCCAGGGACCTTAACCATGGGTCTTGATGAGTCTACCCCTCGTCACTGGTCCAAAGGCAGGCTCTTGTTTTACTTGGCAGAGTATTCTGGCTAGACTAAGCACTATTTAAAAGAGGTTACATTTGGAGTGTAGGCAATGGAGAAAGTATTAATATCTGGAATGATCCGTGGAACCCTTCGAGTCCAAACCGGAAAATTTTGTCTCCTCGAGGTGGATCGGTTTATACAAAAGTAAATAAGTTAATTAGCCTGATAGCAGGAACATGGGATGAAACTCTTCTACATGAATTATTAAACCCTGTCGATGTGAGTCGGATCCTCCAAATTCCGCTGAATAGTCAGGGCTTTTCTGACTTCATTGCTTGGGCTCACACTTCACATGGAAGATATGAGGTAAGATCTGGTTACCATATTCAATGGAAGCATAAATTTGGAACCTCGGCAGCTGCTCTGGCCTTCCCAGTTGCATCAATTAATAATCCAGTGTGGAAGATTATATAGAGCCTTAAAGTACCAAGTAAAGTGAAAAAAAAATATTTGGAGAGTCATGCATGGAATCATACCACTTAACTGTATCCTTGCTAATCGACATATTCCCATTAGTGGGGCCTGCCCGATATGTAATCAAGGTGCTGAGGATACCCTACACCTCCTCTTCCGATGCTGTGTTGCAAGGGATCTTGATGAATTTATTGAAGAAGCGTGCCAGGTTGATCGAGCTGGTTCTGCAGTTCTGGAGCATATATTCCGGCTTCAATCCAATCAAAAATTCCCTGGCATGGATACGGTGCAGCTTAAAGAAAATGTAGCTATCTCTTGCTGGTATCTATGGTGGATGAGACGGCGCCGGACGCATAATGAGGATGTTTGTCCCTTAACCAGGTGCAAGTTTTCTATCCTGTCCATGGCAGCTAACTATGGCAAAGCTAAAAAGCTTAGAGGGTCTACTGATAATGTTAAATGGACAAGACCGGCGTCAAGACAGGTAAAACTTAATGTCGATGCTTCTTTCTATGATGATATGCGTGCAGGAGCCGTTGGTGCTGTTATACGAGACTTCCAGGGGTCTTTTATAGCAGCATCATCTATGTATATTCCACATGTTCCTACGGCTTTGATGGCAGAAGCAATTACAATGAAGGAAGGGCTGGCCCTTGCGAATAGGATGGGATACAATGTAGTGGAAGCTGAATCCGACTCAACTAAGGTGATTGAGGCTTGCACGGGAGGTGAAATGTGGTGGAACGAATCAGCAGCATTTTTTGCAGACTGTGTTGACTATGTCGCATCGATTGGGAAGGTTTCCTTCCAGCATTGACCAAGGGAAACAAATGGTGTGGCTCATGATCTAGCTAAGAATAGTTTCTCTCATAAAATTTCTTGTAATTGGGTCGATGAACCCTCGGGGTTTTTGCTTGATACGCTTTTAAACGATGTAATAATATGATTTTGTGGAGACGGCAAGTTTTAGACGCACTCTTTTCCTTACAGGGTACCGAAGGGGACTGGAAGGTTTTTAATGAGGCGGCTTGCTGACCTAAGATAGTGGTTTAAAATTTCAAAAAAAAAGTTCCACCTTCCCCCCGGGCCACCTCAGCTCTCCCTCGAGCTCGGTTCAGAAACTAGAATCCTGGATTCTCGAAATATAGTTTTATTTTAAAGCACATTTTTATTGTACTGGACAAATTTAGATTTTGGAATCACATTGAAGCTACCAGATTCAGTGGATGGGATCCAGACGCCTCCGAAATGATTTGTTTTAGAGTATCAGCCTCTGAAATGGTAGAATATACTAGTCCTACTTATTGTTACGTACTTAGTTTTCCATGGGAGTGTTGGTCTGCTCTCCTGCATATCAATTCTAATGCTCTGTTTTCACTGTAGCATGTGGCGGTCAAATATTTAAACAACTGGATATACGTTAGCTGCATAGTACTCCCATCGCAAGTTTCAGCTTACAGAGGACATCAAGAAAATATAGAACATGGCCTGGTACCTTTCCAGCTTCAAAGGTATGAAATACTTCACGAGTAGTCAAACATGTGTATGTTTTGCCGGAAATTATTCTTCTGATGCCATTTTAGACATACATCCAAAGTATAAATAGGACATGATACAAAACCAAAACGTGTACAGGTTAAATGATATTAGTTTGTCTCTTGGTAGTGTTGACCTGCTCTCCTGTAAATCAATCCTAATGCTCTGTTTGCACTAACTTGGAAAACACTGCAGCTTGTGCCAGTCAACCAGTGTAGCAGGACATACCTTATCTGCATATAATTCATTGTGAGTTGCAACTTACGTAGGACATCAAGAAAATACAGATTCAAAGGTATGAAATACTTCACCACTACTGGAATTTTTTCTTATGTCACTCCAGACATACATCCAAAGTATAAATAGGACATGATGCAAATGCATAAATTGGACAAGTTAATTTTTCTGCCCAGTAGCCCTCACCTTGGACCAGATAAGATGTTCACCTTGGACCAGATAAGATGGATGCTTGAAATGGGGATGAGTATGCGGATGCATTATCTTGAACAAACATGACTGAATTTGCATCAAAAGTTTCTATGCGTGCTGCACCTTCCAATACCTTGATCACTACTGACATTGAAGGCCTTTGAATGCTGTCATGTTGCAGGCACCATATTGCGAGCTTCATCATTTGAACCACCTCCTCTTGGTGTGTGGCCATATCATCAGAATGCTTGTCAATCAGGTCGATCAATTGGTTGTTCTGAGCCTTTTCTCGTAACAGATTTATGAGCTGAACATCCTCCTCAGGCTGAGAGTTGTCTATGTTTTTTCTTCCACTTATTATTTCCATTATAACAACTCCAAAGCTGTAGACATCGACTTTTTCGGTGATGGACGACGTCAACCATTCAGGTGCCAAATATCCAGGTGTTCCTCTCATCATAGTCACTACCTTGCTTTGGTCCCTATTTATAAATTTGCATAGTCCAAAATCGGCCACTTTGGCATTAAAGTTATCGTCCAAGAGAATATTTTGTGGCTTGATGTCCAAATGAGCAATTTTCCGCTTGCACTCCTCGTGAAGATAGCATAGGCCCTTGGCAATATCCAAAACGATCCTAAATCGGGTGCACCAATCAAGGGGTGCATTGTTATGACGGTAATAGATCCACCTATCAAGCGACCCTCTTGACATATATTCATATACCAGAAGCCTCTCGAACTTCTCTGCACAAAATCCAACCAGTCCGACAAGATTGATGTGTTCAATGCTGCCAATGGTCTCGACCTCTGCCAAAAACTCTTTCTTTCCTTGTCTAGCACCTTCCAAACGTTTCACTGCAACTCTCTCTTCACCTAATTTCCCTTCAAAAACAGACCCAAACCCACCTTCTCCAAGCTTTCTAGAAAACCCTTCAGTGCATTCCCTCAACATTTCAAAAGAAAACCTCGTCGGCATTCTAGACAATTGATCAAAATCAAATTCTTCATCTTTCTCTTCAGACTTTTTCCTACTTAGTAGATAAAGAGAGACAACAATGACAATCAATACAAGAGTAGTAACAGCTCCAACTGTAGCACCGAACATCACCTTCCTTTTGTTTTCATTAGAGGGGATAAGATGTGAATTCTCTCTGTTTCCGTCAGAGGTGCTAAGTTGCACCTTGAGATAAGCAGAGGTGTCGTTACCAACATTTTCGGGTTCTATTGATTGCAAGGAGAAGATCTTTGTCACCCATCGACATTCTCCATCTCTGAACTGAACAGCCATGCAAGAGCAGTTCTGCAAGCAAGCTTGCTTACATTCATGTTCGTTTATTGCATTCACAAGTATCTGGTTATCATAAAAGTATCCAATATCGGTGAGCCCAAAGAGAATATGGTATTGTATTTCTTGACAAGAGACTGGAGTTAATGGCGTGCAACCAAGATTAGGCTTGCGAACATCCACCGGCTTGAAGTAGCTTGAACTTGAATTGTTCTCAATTGGACATGTGCATTGCCCCCCACTGCATACGCCGTACTCTCCACAGAATGTTGGGTAATCACAAACACCTATTCCCATAGACCCCAGTATATCATATGCCACTGCCCAGCTCTGACCTGACCATTCATACAGTCTCAGGTGTCCATCTAAATCTAATCTCATGAACCGTGCGGATCGAGCCATTGGAAATGTGATACTACTATTGAAATAAGGCCCCGAAATTAAGCTAAGGTTTCCATCCATTAATGTAACCTTTGTTGGATTTTTTCCTATCTCGCCAAGTGGAAAGTTGTACTGAAAGTAGAGTTCTGGTGGTGTGGATTCAACATAAGCATATAACCCGTCTGGGTGTACACTGATAAACATGTGTGGTGCAGAAGTTGTTGTTGTGAGTCTCATACCTTCCACAAGTGACTGCCCTGGTACCATTGTGTCTGTCGGATAATCAAATGACTGCCACACAGTTGCATTCTTATGATCAAACAAAACCAGATTGCCGATCTCAGTGATCTTCATGCCAGCTATAGATTGGCCCGAACTGCCGCTTGACCAGACATGGCTACCATCAGCATCACGGAGGACCAAGTTTCCATCCGTGGTGAACTCAAGGGTGGCATTCTCACTGACAGGGAGAGCCCTGTTGGCGGACCAGACGATCTGCGGATTATGGCTAGTGCTGTTCACGATGTATATGTCAATGGATACTGCAAAGAGGAACTCGTCACACGACATGGATGAGGAGAAACAGATGAACCCTGCGGTGACATAAGCTGGAACGCTGGAGTGAGATTGATGTTCTATGGTCAAGATGTTGCGGTTGTCGTAGTTGTATCTGTTGAAGTAATCGTCATTGTTGATCCAAGTTGTTGCGGGTTTGGCCGTGGAATAAGAGTCCGAGCCGTTCGCCGCCAAGAGCAGCGGTGCTGCAGCCGCAACCACGAGGAAGAAGAGAACAACATAAACCATGGTATGTGCTTCAGCTGAAACTGTATTTTTTCCCGAAGAATCAGTTAACACGGGGAGGAGGAAGGCAGCAAGAAACTGGAGATGATCATGCAGAGCAGAAACGAGATGCCACGGTCATCGTACCTGACAGCCCGCGGAGATGACGTGATCGCCGGAGAGATGGCCGGGCTTGGACCTTGGAGTAGCTCTGGTATTTTTGGAGGCAGGATGGTATGACTCGTCCTATTAGACACGGAAAGTATGACTGGCTGTGCGCCACTGCTCACTGGCTGTGTGCCACTGAGTATACGTCAACGAGTCTCTGTAGGCTGGTCATGTGGTCTACCCATCTGCCCTATTAGATACGGAAAGTATGACTGGCTGTGCGCCACTGGGATTTTCGAAGCATGATGTGGTGCACTCAAAATTATTTTCTGTGTGACAGTAGCGGTATCTCCATGTTTGACAAGTCTGTTAGATCCAGCCTGTTCACAGATTTAATTTACTATTTTATTTTCTCGGACAATTTGTTTCATTGTATTATTTGTTGCTGTCAATTATGTGTTGTATTTGAATTAGTGATTTGTAACAATATTGTTGAATTGTTTGATGCCGAAAAATAAAAAATGAAAAAAATATACATTGAGTCTGCAAAATGGTGACTCTAAGTTTGCACGTCGTCTCAGCAGTCTTCAAAATATTTTGAGCGTGGGCGGCTCCATTGTATTTTAAAGGTTGCTAATATGACGACTCTCATAGAGTTGTTCTGAGTCCGTGACATCTTAGGGAGAGGAAATGAGGGCTCTGATTTGATTGCTCGCGCACACCTCTCTGATGACCCGAACAAAGCTCGGTCGGCGGTTGTCGTATCGGAGGAGGTGAGGAGGTCGCGATGGACGATTCTCCGCGTCCACCAAGTTTCTCCACGAGGGGATGGGTTTTGCCGACCTCGACGTGTTCTCCGGCGGTGGCGAAGACGGGAGGAGGGGGCGGCGGGGGAGTGATTTGTGCCTGGCGCTTGTCTGGCTCGAAGGAATGGACGGACCGGTCGACCCAATGGATCCGGTCCGGTCGAACCAGATGAACTTTTTTTTTAGATAAGGGGATGCGGATCCCCGGCTTCTGCATCAAAAAGATGCACACAGCCATCGAACCAGACGAACTGCCGACCTTGGAGGGTTAAACGGTCCGGGGAAATCTTTCCCGTGGGTCTGAAACAAGAAACATGTCGATGGTGGTTTTGGTTCCCTCCCTCACGCCGGTGCCTCCGTATCCTATATAGCTCCCACGGCCCACTGCCGCAGGTGCTCCGGCATTGTTCCTCCCTCGCGATTCTACACGGGCGCGCTCAGACGACGACAGCTAGCAGCGCGTAGCGCCGGCCGCCTCTGGGACGGCTGCTTCTCCTCCACGGAGCCTCTGCCTCGGCAGGTTCCACCTTCCCCCGTGGGCCACCTCTTCTCTCCCTTGAGATCGGTTCAGAAATCAGAATCCTGGATTCTCGAAATATAGTTTTGTTTTAAATTACATCTTTATTGTACTGGAAAATTTAGATTTTGGAATCACATTGAAGCTACCAGATTCAGTGGATGGGATCCAGACGCCTCCGAAATGATTTGTTTTAGATTAACGGCCTCTGAATTCTGAAATGGTAGAACATGCTACTCCTACTTATTCCTACGTACTTAGTTTTCCGTGGGAGTGTTGGTCTGCTCTCCTGCAAATCAATTCTAATGCTCTGTTTTCACTGCAGCATGCGGCGGTCAACTTTATAAACAACCGGATATACCTTAGCTGCATAGTATCCCGTCGCAAGTTTCAACTTACAGAGGACATCAAGAAAATATAGAACATGGCCTGTTACCTTTCCAGCTTCAAAGGTATGAAATACTTCATGAGTAGTCAAACGTGTATATTTTTTGCTGGAAATTATTCTTCGGATGCCATTTTAAACATGTATCCAAAGTACAAATAGGACATGATACAAAACCAAAACGTGTACAGGTTAAATGATATTAGTTAGTCTCTTGGTAGTGTTGATCTGCTCTCTTGTAAATCAATCCTAATGCTCTTTTTGTGACAGTCAACTAGTTTAACAGCAGGACATACCTTAGCTGCATATAATTCATTGCGAGTTGCAGCTAACGTAGGACATCAAGAAAATACAGATTCAAAGGTATGAAATACTTCACCAGTACTGGATTTTTTTTTTTTTGATGTCATTCAAGACATACATCCAAAGTACAAATGGGACATGATGCAAAAGCATAAATTGGACAAGTTAATATTTCTGCCCAGTAGTCCTCACCTTGGACCAGATAAGATGGATGCTTGAAATGGGGATGAGTATGCGTTATCTTGAACAAACATGACTGAATTTGCATCAAAAGTTTCTATGCGTGCTGCACCTTCCAATACCTTGATCACTATTGACATTGACGGCCTTTGAATGCTGTCATGTTGCAGGCACCATATTGCGAGCTTCATCATTTGAACCACCTCCTCTTGGTGTGTGGCCATATCATCAGAATGCTTGTCAATCAGGTCGATCAATTGGTTGTTTTGAGATTTTTCTCGTAATAGATTTATGAGCTGAACATCCTCCTCAGGCTGAGAGTTGTCTATGTTCTTTCTCACACTTATTATTTCCATTATATCAACTCCAAAGCTATAGACATCAACTTTTTCGGTGATGAACGACGTCAACCATTCAGGTGCCAGATATCCCGGTGTTCCCCTCATCATAGTCACTACCTTGCTTTGGTCCCTATTTATTATTTACATAGTCCAAAATCGGCCACTTTGGCATTAAAGTTGTCGTCCAAGAGAATATTTTGTGGCTTGATATCCAAATGAGCAATTTTCCGCTTGCACTCCTCGTGAAGATAGCATAGGCCCTAGGCAATATCCATAACGATCCTAAATCGGGTGCACCAATCAAGGGGTGCATTGTTATGATGGTAATAGATCCACCTATCAAGCGACCCTCTTGACATATATTCATATACCAGAAGCCTCTCGGACTTTTCTGCACAAAAGCCAATTAGTCCGACAAGATTGATGTGTTCAATGCTGCCAATGGTCTCGACCTCCGCCAAAAATTCTTTCTTTCCTTATCTAGCGCCTTCCAAACGTTTCACTGCAACTCTCTCTTCACCTAATTTCCCTTCAAAAACCGACCCAAACCCACCTTCTCCAAGCTTTCTACAGAACCCTTCGGTGCATTCCCTCAACATTTCAAAAGAAAACCTCGTTGGCATTCCAGGCAAATGATCAAAATCTAACTCTTCATCTTTCTCTTCAGACTTTCTCCTTCTTCGTAGGTAAAGAGAGACAACAATGACAAGAAATACAAGAGTAGTAACAGCTCCAAGTGTAACACTGAATATCACCTTCTTTTTGTTTTCATTAGAGGGGATAAGATGTGCCTTCTCTCTGTTTCCGTTAGAGGTGCTAAGTTGCACCTTGAGATAAGCAGAGGAGTTGTAACCAACAATTCCAGGTTTTATTGATTGCAAGGAGAAGATCTTCGTCACCCACACACAATTTCCTGCTCCGAACTGAACAGCCATGCAAGAGCAGCTCTTCAAGCAAGCTTTCTTACATTCATCTTCGTTTATTGCATTCACAACTGTTTGGTTATAATGGAAATATCCAATATCGGTAAGGCCCAAGAGAAGATGGTGTTGTATTTCTTGACAAGAGACTGGAGTTAATGGTGTGCAACCAAGATTAGGCTTGCCGTCATCCACCAGCTTGAAGTAGCTTGAACTTGAAATGTTCTCAATTGGACATGTGCATTGCCCCCCACTGCATACGCCGTACTCTCCACAGATTGTTGGGTAATCGCAAACACCTATTCCCATAGACCCCAGTATATCATACACCACTGCCCAGCTCTGACTACGATTTGACCATTCATACAGTCTCAGGTATCCATCTAAATCTAATCTCATGAAATGTGCGGATTGATCTATTGGCAATGTGATACTACGACTTAAATAAGGCCTCGACATTAAGCTAAGGTTTCCATCCATTAATGTAATCTTTGTTGGATTATTACCTATCTCGCCAAATGGAATGTTGTCCCCTATTGGAATGTTGTACTGAAAGTAGAGTTCTGGTGGTGTGGATTCAACATAAGCATATAGCCCATCTCGTTGTACAATGATATACATATTTGGTGCAGAGGTGCTTGCTGTGAGCCTCATACCTTCCGCAAGTGATTGCCCAGGGACCATTGTTTCTGTAGGATGATCAAATGACTGCCACACAACTGCATTCTTGTGATCAAACAACACCAGATTGCCAATCTCGGTGATCTTGATGCCTTCAACAGATCGGCCCGAGCTGTTGCTTGACCAGACGTGGGTACCATCAGCATCACGGAGGACCAAGTTTCCATCTGGGGTGAACTCAAGGGTGGCATTCTCCCCGACAGGGCGAGCCCAGTTTGCGGACCAGACGATCTGATGATCACTCATGTCCATATAAGTGTCAATTGCTACCGCAAAGAGGAACTCGTCGCACGGGGCGGACAGGGTGCAGGAGACACAGAAGAACCCTGCGTTGAAGTAACGTGCATCGGTGAACTGAGGATAATTAGCAATGCTGATAATGTTGCGGACGCAGTAGCTATAGCTGTCAAAGAAATCAACGTTGTTGATCCAAGTTGCTGAGGGTTTGGCCGTGAACTTGTAGTTGTAGTCCATGATCTGCGCCCCCAAGAGAAGCGGTGGCTGCGGTGCTGCAGCCGCAAGCACGAGGAGGATGAGAACGGCATGACTCATGGTATCTGGAGTTAATTAAGAAGAATCATTTAGCACGAGGAGGAGAAAGGAAGCAAGAAACTGGAGACGATCGAGCTTGCAGAGCAGAAACGAGATGACACGGTCATGTCACCTGACCGCCGGCGGAGATGACGTGATCGCCCGAGAGATTGCCGGGCTTGGACCTTGGAGCAGCTCTGGGGATTTCGTAGGTGGGGTGGTCTGACTCCTCCCCAAGGCGCCACTGCTGACTGGCTGTGCGCCACTGAGTGTACGTAAACGAGTCTCCGTCGGCTGATCATGTGGTCTACCTATCTACCATGTTTAGACACGGAAGCATGACAAGTCTGTCTGGATGTGCACTACTGGGATTTTCCAAGCATAATGTGCTGTACTCAATTATTTTCAGTATGAGATTGAGGGTATCTCCATGTTTGACAAGTCTGTTAGATGAAGTCCGTTCACAGCTTCAGATGTCTCAGCCTTGGGCATCTCTGATTTAGACTGCCTAGGAACCAGTCCAAGGTTTTATTCCATGCATGTTTGATGAACTTTCGTACGAAATGCATTACACGAGGATGGCCTGGAAATTTTTCGTTACTGCATATGCTTAGCTGTTGGATTTGGCCTGGGTCAGCCCAACTATTTCTCTTTCCTACAGGCATGTGAAGTCGCATTCCTAGCCCATCTAACTCTGAAACGAGAGCTAAGGTAAGGAGTAGGTAAGATCGACATATACGATATACTCCAGCCGTTCCATGCACACTGCGCCGTGCCGTTCCACGCCTCCACTGCCCGCCCGCATTGCTGCCCTTGCCTTTGCTAACCGTCTCTACCACCACGCTGCTTCCCGGCCAGTTTCATCGCATGGTTGCTGTCAGATTTTCCAACCGCTACCAGCTGATTGGTGTCCAAAAATCTCAATTCTAGCACAATTTGTCCAATTTGTTTCAATTATGGCTTAAAGTCTTAGAATGATGTGTTTTCTTATCAATGTCATGCCAACATACATGTTTTTGCTAAGTTTATCTAGCTTGCTGGATTATTAAGCATTGACTTTAAAAATTAAATTTCGTTAAATCAAACCATATTTTCTACTTGTATGTATCATCACGAGGTGCTTCTCCGAAAAGTTATAAACGCTTCCGTTTTGGCCCGGGTCTTACTCCAATCCTGGCTCCGCCACTGGGTAACCTTGCCCCCTCCAATGGCGCCCCTACCCCCGCGTCGGTGTCCTGGCCCCCTGCCCCGTCATTCCACACCGGAGCTGGCCGCCAGCGCACCGGAGCAGCCCTTCCCCAAGGTCCAGGCCGTACCAGCCAGACGTAGTCTACACAGGCTGACCGCCGGAGAGCGCACTAGAGCATCCCTTCCCCAAGGTCCCAGTCCGGACCCCACGGCGCACCCGAACTACGAAGAAAGGCTGCGGTTCAAGCATCGAAGACGACGCAATCGACCTCGGAAGTTTTTCTGTTCGTCGATCGTTCTCGTCGATCTCTCCGTATGCTTATCCCGTGGCCCTATAGAGCACGTATTTGACCACTCCTCGCGTTTCTCTCTCTTCCCACCAGAGTACAGCTCCTATGGTCCCTTGTGCAGCTAGAACGTGATCGGCATTCGGTTCATGGCGCCACCGGCGTCACTTCTTGTTCCACCGCGGTAGACCACGCCGAGCCCCTCCACCTTGCCCGTTAGGTCCGCCTAGTTGTCCTCGTGCTTTCTCTCGAAGGAGTCGAGCGCTCGAGCTCTCTGTCGACATCACCATTGTCGCCGCCGTCCTTCCCCATGCGCCCTGCGTGGCCGCGGTCGCGCTCCAGATACCACACCCATGTGGCGCGGCTGTGCGCGGGGTCCCCCGCACGGCTGGAATTCGCTGTCCGCTCGGCTGTCCGCCGAGCTCAGGATCCCTGCCGCCCCCGCTCGGCTGTCCGCCGGGCTCAGGATCCCTGCCGCCCCCGCGTGGTTCGAGCTGGACGGAACGCTCGGCTGTGCGCGGCGGCTGGAGGCAGAAGACTTCATGGAGAATCGCCAGCCCAGTCCGTCCTCGCGCGGAGAAGGTCGCTACTGCCACGACGCTCACGGGCGAGCTGGGTCGGGCCATCGGGCATGCGGCCACGAGCAGGGAGAGGGCGAGAGGCACACGTCGCGCAGGTTCTCCGCTTCCTCCAGGTAGCTCTCGGCGGCGCATGGTGGAGAAGAATAACACCGGCCCCCTGTTGCCGGAGCTAGTCCACGAGGCGGTGTCGACGGTCGCGGGTGTGGACTCGCGCCGCGTGGAGCTTCTTACTTCTTTTTACTTTCTTATAATTGCCGAATAATTGCAACAATGTTACAATACGACCCTCCTAATACTACAACAAGGGGTTTTCTGAAAAGTTTCAGTTCATAACGGGATGACGTGGCCCGTTTGAGACCAAAGTACACCCACTTATTCAGTTGTCCGACCCGTTTTTCACGTTTTTCAGATGTATGACTTAAGTGCACACGCGAGACGAGTTGTGTGACCGCCAGTGCTAATTTCAAGTTTCAGAAATATCAGAGAAAACATATCTAGATGTACATGATAATATAATTTATATGTGTGCAAAAAATTCAATCTGAAATTCGTTATATTGTGATCTGGGAAAAAAAATGGGTAGATTTTTTGTGAAGCCTAAAATATTTTTAATTTTGCATTGAGATTTTTTGCACACCATCTATACCGAGGATTGTTTTTTGATTTTTTTGAGGCTTAAGAATACCAAATTTGAATTTATGAAAATACCTATCTCCATAGAGTTCAGTCTCCATTTGTACTTTTCTTCCTTGATAACTCCATTTGCACTTTCTGGTAGTCCATGCACTGAGTTGACAATGCCATATTGCCTCTCATCTTTTTTACCGAACTCCATTTGAGAACTCACTTGTGACGAGGAGACACATGTACGGCTCGCACCTAAGGGTAAAAGTGGTTACATAATTGAATCTGTTCCGTTCTTGTGGGGAAACAGTAGGGGAGCCCCTACTGATCGCGGGCGAGATGGCTGGGCTTGGAGCCTTGGACCTTGGAGTAGCTCTAGAATTTTTGAAGGTTGTCTCTGACTCGTCCCAAGGCGCCACAAGTGTCTCCGTAGGCTGGTCATGTGGTTTACCCATCTGCCCTATTAGATACGGAAGTATGATGACGGTAACCATATATCTCCATGCTTGACAAGTCTGACTAGCTGCGCGCTACCGAGATTTTCGAAGCATGATGTGCTGCACTCAGACTATTTTCAGTATGACAGTGAGGGTATCTCCATGTTTGACAAGTGTGTTAGATTCAGCCTGTTCATAGCTTTAATTTATTAGTTTATTCGCTTGGACAATTTGTTTCATTGTATTATTTTGTTGCATTCAATTAGTTGTTGTATTTGGATTAGTGTATTGTTGAATTGTTTGATGCCGATAAATAAATAGAAAAAAAATATGGAGTCTGCAAATGGCGACTCTAAGTTTGCACGTCGTCTCGGCAGTCTTCAAAATATTATGAGCGAGGGCTCCATTGGCATTCTAAAGGTTGCAAATATGAGGAGAGTTGATCTGACCCCGTGACATCTCAGGAAGAGGAAATGAGGGCTCAGATTTGATTGCTCGCGCGCACTCCTAGCTCTGACGACCCGAACAAAGCTAGGTCGGCGGTTGTCGTATTAGAGGAGGTCACGCTGGACCAGGTTTGTCTACGACCCAATTGATTTGGTCCGGTCGAGACTCGAGTCAGACTAACTGCCGACCACGGAGGGGTAAAAACGGTCTGGCAAAATTTGTCCCATAGGTCTGAAACACAAAACATGCCGATGGTGGCGTTTTCCCCCCTCGCGCCGGCGCCTCCGTATCCTATATAGCTCCGACGGCCCACTGCAGACGGCTCACACGAGTACACGACGGCAGCGTGCAGCTCGAGCCACGTCCATGCCCGCTGCCTCTCCTCCACGGAGCCTCTGCCTCGCCAGGTTCCGCCTCCCCCGGCCCGTAGCCAGGCCTCCTCCTCCTGCTCGGTTCAGTGTCCTGGATTCTCGAATTACATTTTATTTCAAATACCAATTATTAATTGTAATGGACCAGATTCGGGTATCTACAGGTTTAGGTTTTGGAATCACACTGAAGCTACCAGATTCGATGGATGGAATACAAACGGGGTGTACAAGGCCTCTAAAACGATAGAATATATACTTACTCCTAATGCTCTGTTTTCCAAGGTAGTGGTGATACAAGGGAGTATTACATGGTTTTCCAAGGTAGTGGTGATCTGATCTCGTGCAAATCAATCGTAATGCTCTGTTTTTTACAGCAGCATGTGCGGGTCAACTATTCAAACAACTGGATACACCTGACCTTGCGAGCTGCAACTTACGGAGGACATCAAGAAAATACGGGACATGGCTCTACTACCTTTTCAGCTTCAAAGGTATGAAGTAATTCACCAATAATCAGACATATATATATATGTTTGCTGGAAATTATATTCTTCATGCCAATACAAACATGCATCAAGAGTACAAATATGCCATGATACAAAACCAAATAGCGCACGAGTTAAATGATAACATACTTGCCAGTTAGTCACCGCGTAGTGTTGATCTGCTCTCCTGTAAATCAATCTGAATGCCCTGTTTCCACTACCTTGGAAAACACTGCGGCATGTCTGCATGTGCCAGCCAACTTTTTAAACAACTGGATATACCTTAGCTGCATAGTTATACATTGCGAGTTGCTGCTTACGCTGGACACCAAGCAAATAGATAATATGGCTCTACTGGCTTTTAAGCTCAATGGTATGAAATACTTCACCAATATCAAACACACACATATATATAGTAGCAGGAAATTGTTCTTCTGATGCCATTTCAAACATAATTTTAGCGTAGAAATAGGAGAGTACACAAGAGCATAAATTGTGCAAGTTAATGTTCTTCTGCCATTAGCCTTCACCTTGGGCCAGATAAGATGGATGCTTGAGATGGAGCAGAGTGTACAGCTGGATTATCTTGAACAAACATAATTGAATCTGCATCAAAAGTTTCTATGCGCGCCGCACCTTCCAATACCTTGATCACTGTTGACATGGAGGGCCTTCGAGTGCAATCATTTTGCAGGCACCACACAGCAAGCTTCATCATTTGAATTACTTCCTCCTGGCGTGAAACCATATCGTCACTGCGCTTGTCGATCAGATCAGTCAACTGATTTATTTTATGTTTTTCTTGTAATAGATTTATGAGATGGACATTCTCATCGGGCTGAGAGTTATCGATGTTTTTTCTTCCACTTATTATTTCCATGATGACAACTCCAAAGCTGTAGACATCGACCTTTTCATTGATCGGCGACGTCAACCATTCAGGTGCCAGATATCCAGGTGTTCCTCTCATCATAGTCACTACCTTGCTTTGATCCCTATTCATTAACTTACATAGTCCGAAATCCGCTACTTTGGCATTGAAGTTGTCATCCAATAGAATATTCTGTGGTTTTATATCCAAATGAGAAATTTTCCGCCGACAGTCCTCATGAAGATAGCATAGGCCCTTGGCAATATCCAGAATGATCCTACACCGGATGGCCCATTCAAGGGGGCCATTGTTATGGCGGTAATAGATCCACCTATCAAGTGAACCTCTTGACACATATTCGTACACTAGAAGCCTCTCAGACTTCTCTGCACAAAAGCCAATCAGCCTGACAAGATTGAAGTGTTCAATGCTGCCAATGGTTTCGACCTCCGCCAAGAATTCTTTCTTTCCTTGTCTCGCACCTTCCAAACGTTTCACTGCAACTCTCTCTTCACCTAATTTACCTTCAAACACCGATCCAAACCCACCTTCTCCAAGCTTTTTGATGAACCCTTCAGTGCATTCCCTCAACATTTCAAAAGAAAACCTCATCGGCATTCCAGGGAATTGATCAAAATCAAATTCTTCATCTTTCTCTACATACTTTCTCCTCCTTCGTAGATAAAGAGCAACAACAATGACAAGAAATACAAGAGTACTAATAGGTCCAAGTGTAGCACCTAACATCAATTTCTTTTTGTTTTCATTAGATGGGGTAAAATGTGGCTTCTCTCTGCTTGAGGGGCTAAGTTGCACCTTGAGGTAAGCAGAGGATTCGAAACCTATAGTTTCATCCGATTTCATAGACAAGACCTTTGTTACCCACACACATTCTTCACTTCTGAACAAGACAGCCATGCAGGAGCAGTTCTTCAAGCAGGCTTCCTTACAGTCATTGGTCGTTGTTTCTTTATAGTTTATTGAATGATTATACATGTAGTTATCATAATAATAAATGTTGGGAATGGTCAAGAGCTGATGGTGTTGTATTTCCTGACAAGAGACCGGAGTTAATGGTGTGCAACCAAGATTTGGCTTGCGTTCATCAACCGGCTTGAAGTAGCTCAAACTTGAATTGTTCTCAATAGGACATGTGCATTGCCCCCCAGTGCATACGCCGTAGTCCCCACAGACTGTTGGGTAATCACAAGCATCCATTCCGAGTATATCAGACACGACTATCCAGTTAAACGATGACCATTCATACAGTCTCATGTGTCCATCTGAATCTAATCTCATGTACTGGGTGGATTGAGCTACTGGCAATTTGATACTAGCAAAAGGATATGAATTCCCTAACTCGAACCTAAGGCTTCCACTCATTAATATAGCCTCTAGATCATTTCCCATATATCTGAAGTCGTACCTAAAGTAGCTTTGTGGTGGTGTGGATTCAACATAAGCAGATAACCCAAAATTGTCTACGGTGATATACAATTTTTCTGCAGAGGTACTTGTTGTGAGGCTCATACCTTCTACAAGCGACTGCCTAGGGACCATTGTGTCAGTAGGATGATCAAATGACTGCCACACCGTTGCATTCTTTTCATCAAACAACACCAGATTGCCAATCTCGGTGATCTTCATGCCATCTACAGATCGGCTCGAGCTGTTGCTTGACCAGACGTGGCTACCATCGGCATCACGGAGGACCAAGTTTCCATCTATGGTGAATTCAAGAGTGGCATTCTCTCTAACAGGGTGATCCCAGTTAGCAGACCAAACCACTTGTTGAGGGCTGAATGTTGTGTCCTCTCCAATGGATACCCCAAATAGGTACTCGTGCGCAGCGCACGGGGGGGACAGGGGGAAGGAGACACAGAAGAACCCTACGGTTATGTAAGGTGCAACGCCTGTGGGAGCTTCAGGTTGTACTAGGGTGAAGATGTTGCGGCCGATGTGGTCGTAGTTGTTGAAGGAATCGTCGTTGTTGATCCAAGTTGTTGAGTGTTTGAGCATGCTCTGTGCCATCAAGAGCAACGGTCCTGCAGTCGCAAGCACGAGGAAGAGGAGAACGGCAGGACCCATGGAACGTGCTTCGGCGGAACCTGCAGGTAATGAGAAAGAGTCAGTTAGCATGAGGAATGAGGAGGAAGGCAGCAAGAAACTGAAGACGATCGAGATTTTAGAGCAGAAACGAGATGACAAAGTAATTGCACCTGACCGCTGGCGGAGATGACGTGATCGCCGGAGAGATGGCCGGGCTTGGACCTTCGAGTAGCTCTGGTAATTTCGGAGGTGGGATGGTCTGACTCTTCCCAAGGAGCCACTGCTGACTGGCTGTGCGCCACTGAATGTGCATCAACGAGTCTCCGTAGGCTGGTCATGTAGTATACCTATCTACAGTACCTGTTTAGATACGGAAGAATGACAAGTTTGACTGGCTGTGCGCCACGGGGTTTTTCCAAGCATGATGTGCTGCACTGAATTATTTTCAGTATGACAGTGAGGGTATCTCCATGTTTGACGAGTCTGTTAGATGAAGCCCGTTCACAGCTTCAGATGTCTCAGCCGTGGGCATTTCTGAACTCCCTGTCAGCTATTTATGGGTGACTCTGGAGTCTTGACTTAGACTGCGTAGGAACCAGTCCAAGATTTTATTCCATGTATGTTTTTTTTTGAAAGGAAATTCCATGTATGTTTTTGATGAAACTTTCTTACGAATTGCATTACTTGAGGATGGCATGTGGGACCAGGAGCCATACATGTCATTTGGATGATGTGGATCATATACTGATCATTGGCAAGCGATATGGTTCGATGCATGGAAGCTGTTTGATGAAATGTTTCGCATAACATCTTAACCGTAGGGGCAAACGGATGAGAAGAAACAAGATTACAAAAGTGTTTATTGCAACAAACAAAAAGTCGGACACATGTGCAAGTTAACTGACGCCGTCAGCTCCGGCACGATTTGGCATGACCAAATAACCAATGTGCACATCGCTGGCATGTTTACGGACCAAGTTTGTGAATGTATGAACTTCATTACGCGAGGGTGGCTTGTGGGACCAAGAGCCATCCTTGTCAGACAGAAGCTATTTCCCCACTTGTGTAAAGAAAAGAACAATGCAATGCATTTCATCCAATTCTGTAACCTGTAATTTTTCTGCAACCTGTAAATCACAGCACGATACTGAACAAATATACAGCCTCTTCTTTGTACTTACGATATATACCAGCTACTCCATTGTACACCTTCTTTCTTTGAATACAAAATGTACAAACCCAAAAAGCCTCCAAGCACCATGGCATCATAACCTGTGCTCGTCAGCCACTCAGCCTCCCAGCTTCTTTCTTATGACAGACCATCATCCCACAAGCCACAACGGCCTGAACATTCACAAATCTTAAATTTTTACAAATATCTATATTCACATCTTATTCCTCTTCTCATGAATCTTTTTGCCTCAGTTACTCTTGATGAGGAGCAACCCGATCCCGGTGACGACAAGCGTGGCCGGGAAGCCGAACTGGAGGTGGCTGAGGAAGGAGAGCGTGTACCCAAACTGCCGGGAACGGCGCGCCTGCTCGCAGACGATCAGGTTCGCCGCCGAGCCCAAGAGTGAGAGGTTGCCGGCCACCGTGCTCACCCATGCCAGGATCAGCCACGCTTTGGTCTCCGCCATAGGGGAGATCGCCGCCGCTGAGGCCGCCACCCGCGCGCCGAGGAGGAGAACTGCACAATCGAGCTCAATTATTTCTGCTATGTAGAATGATTGGCTTATCTGAAAGAAGTTGGGACCTGACAATCTGGCAACCATCTAGTACTGATACATTCAGACTTGATTGCACAGCCCAATCCATACTGGACCATGCATGCCAGTTGACAAGTTGAGCAGCAGTGAAGCATGTTTTTCAGGCAATGGGGACTTGGGGAGAAAGAACTAACCGGTGGGGACGTTGGACGCCACGTTGGAGAGGAGGAGGATCACCAGGGCGAGGATGACCACGCCGGACGGTGTGTCGATACGCGCGTAGGGTTCCATGAACTCCCAGAACGCGCTGGGGATGCCGGTCTTGTTGAAGCCGTACACGGTGATGAACATGCCGCAGAAGAAGAGCAGCAACGGGTAGGAGACCTGAGAATTTGATATTTGTTTTTTCAGCAACACTGAAGTAAGCAACATTTTGCTACAAGATGAACAGCACCAAACTAACATCACTTGAATTCAATTTGGCATCGATCGTAATTCGGTATGAAGCTTTGATTCAACTATTACTACCTGTATCAGATACACTGTTATTTTATTAATCCACAAATCCTTTAGTTTCAGAATGAACACGGTGCCAATCTAGTTTGATGTACAGGTTGTAACCTTGTTCTTTTTCAGAATGAACAGTGTGAGTAAAATTGGATCAACTTTAAACAAAAGTTTTCATTCCAAAAGTGATTCCAAATTTCAAATTTGGACACATGTTCTCTGTGGTTTAATCTTCAGTTCAATTCGATTGCAGACAGACAGACAGTCAGACACGTGAATGCAAAAGCTAATTGGTGAGTTACCTTCTCGAGGCAGGGGCGGGCATCCTTGAAGTCCAGCACGATGAGCGCGAGGGCGGCGGTAATGGCGCTCCAGGACATGTTGAGCCCCAGCAGCAGGGCTACCAGCATGCCGAAGGTGATGGCGTACACGCACGTCTTCCACAGCTTGTTCTTCCACTCCTCCATGGCCACCTCCTCCTTCTCCTCCGGCGAGCTGTACTCTTCCCCCTTCCTCGCCACCACCGCGCCGTTCACAGCGCCCCGCCTCTGGTGAATCCCGACCTTCGCCGCGTCGCCGCCGTTTGTGTCGGCGGCTTCGGGCTTCACCGGCTCGCAGCAGCAGTGCGCCTCGCAGACGGCCGCCGCCGCGTCCGGGGAGCCGGAGCCTCGGCGGCCGCGCTGGTGCGACATGGTGGCCGGCGAGAACCGGTGCGAGGTGACGTCGTCCTCCTCCACGACCTCAAGGGCGTCATCGTCGTGCGACACGTCCACGCACTTCTCGTCGGACAGCTCCCGCCAGTACAGACACAGTAGCATCCCAGCGTTCACCACTACGCCGACGAGCGTGGCGGGGAGGATCCCGAACACGAAGTCCCCGAACGATATCCCGCTCTGCACGGCGATGACGAGGTTCTGCGGATTGCCGATGGGCGTGGCGGCGGAGCCGATGTTGGCGCTCGACGCCAGCGCCAGCAGGAACGGCTTGGGAGGCAGGTTGTTCTGGCGTGCGATCTTGAGGATGAACTCGGTGAGGACGACGCAGCAGGTGTCGTTGGTGAAGAGCGCCGACGAGAGCGCGGAGACGGCGCAGGTGCGGACGAGCAGGTCCTTGCCGCCCTGAGACCGCCACGAGAGCAGCCGGCCGAGGTGCCGGAACATGTCGGCGCGCTCCAGGTACACGCTCACCACCATGGTGCCGAAGAGCAAGCCCAAGATGGGCAGGTCCACCGCCGCGTACGCCTCGTCGGCGGTGATGACGTTGAAGAGCACCATGAGCATGGCGCCCAGGAGGGACCCCGCTGTGCGGCCGATGGGCAGGAACGGTACGGCCGGGAACACGGCCAGCACCCAGAAGATGGCGAACGACGCCGTGCCCAGCGCCACCTTCACCGTCGGCTCCATCGCCATTGCTGAAAGCCTGAAACTGAAGATTCGATCGTCTTCTTTTTCTTCTGACCACTGACTGAATCTTCGAGAATCTAGCCTTGCATGCGCCACCCCTCGAGATTCAACTCAAGGACACTGAGCTACCTAACGAGCTTCACAGGCAAATCTAGAAAAACTAAATCTGCAATCCACAATCTGTGGCCTAGCTAGCTATGAACAATTGCAAGATCCGTGCTTTGCTGCTCTCTGGACCAGAGCTCACATGGGCAGCTAGCTACCAAAACAATAACAATTGCTGGACCTCAACTGCAATTGCAATCAGCTAATGGGGGCACAACCATGCATCAAGACGTACCATACCAAGAAACCCCTAGATTGATCAAAAGGCCGCCATGGATTCCCAAGAAACCAATCCAGGGAAGAACACGGTGGCCGCAGGTGGTGAAGACGATGATGAGATGGTGCAGGAACTATAGTTAGTTAGCACACATGGCAAGGGATTCTTCTTGGGAGGACAAATGAAACACTTGGCATGCTCCACATGGCTTCCTGGTAGATTGCCCCACTTGGATTTTTTTTTTTTTGCCCTCTCTCTCTCTACCAATCGATGGGACGATGTCTACACCAAAACAACAGGAATTTTGTTTTTTGTTCTCAACAGAGAATTATGGTTGGCTCGTGTGGAGCTGAATCACCTCTGCCGCGGTGCTCTCACCACCTCCTCACACGACCATGCCGTGATTAAGGAGAATATAAGCTGTTGCTAATCAGCAATGGACATCGACTGGTCTTTGGATCCTAGTGAATATAATACATTTTCTGCTCGACCTTTTGTTCTTGATTTCCTTAAACTAGGATTATCACTGGGCTTTGAGTCTGATTGGGCATCACGAGTCACATGATGATGACTGGGATACAAGAGGTGACAAACTGTACCTAGTAGAGCTCCTGCTAGTTAGGGTCAAACAAACTGTACTACTAGTACAAAAAGACTCTGGACTTGGTAGAACATGATTATACGAGGTAATTTATGTGAAATTCACTTTGGTACCCGGTATTTAAAAAACATATTTTGAAATGTCGAAAAATCATAAATAAATTCTGCGGATACATCTTAACATATATTCTATTTGTTCATACATCTTAACATTCTATGTATTTACAAAGTGGTTTCAAGGAAAACCGGTATTCTTTGTCTCCCGTGTAAAAGACAAAACTATCTCGTGAAAACCCTTATTTTAGAGCAATGGCAGAGCTCCTGCCAGTTACGATCAAAACCCTTATTTTAGAACAAAAAAGTGTCGGTCTTTCGTGAAACAAATTTGTAAACACATTGAATGTTAAGATCTACGCGCGAACAATTTCTTTAGAAAAATTGACACTTCAAAATGCGTTTAAAATACAACTTAAATAAAGAGTGCATACGCACGCCCCAGGAGCCAAAACACCACTCCCGTAATTTATGGAGGTCACTTTCAACCTTTTGGTGACACTAACTTGACAGATTAGGCAAGGCGGTAACTATCCTGCATACTATTCTACCACCGGCAACTTTCAATGATCGATGAGAAAAAACATCGCCGGGGCCTGAGACAGCGACATGGACGGTGCTATGCACGTCTACGCTCACCGGCGGTGCCAAGACAGCGGCGGAGGAGAGCTGGACTACAGTACTGTGAGTGATTGCTGAGGTGGAACGGGATGGGATTGGGATTTGGTGCCGGATCAACGTTATCATCCCTTGTATGGATTCTCGGCCATGGCCTCTGTTTTTTGTTTCTGTCCTCTTGATTGTCCCTGCTAATCATGTTTCCCTTTCTCCTTAATCCCCTAATCCCTTGATCGTAGAGAGGAACAGCACTATGACATTTCTTGTTTTCTTGCCACGTTGGATCGCTTTCAGCTGGACGTGGATTGATGCCGAGTTGCTGGACCCGCCAGGAAAGGAAGAAGAAAATATCAGCATGATTAAAAGCTCCCTTAGCAAGTTTTGTTGCAGCCAAACTATCATTTCCGGCAACATAACTGATCTTTGCAGGTTTATCTTCTTCTTTTTAAAACCCAAGGTTGATATTATCATCAAAACTGTCTTTGAAGAGATGTATGGAAATTGTTGCTCCTGCTGCTGGTGCTGTTGTATTCTCCTTCAGGCCGACAATTTTTCTACCTTGTTGAGACTGACATTATATAATGCAACGTGTCCCTTGGCGATTCTCGGGAGTCAGGATAGACACTCATGATATTTATTTTCAGCACTAATGCCCATCAATTTCCACCAAATACGGACTCAACGTCTCGTGATCTCCATGTAACTTCGACTTAGATAGTGATTCGGTGGCCCATCTCGGCGTCAGACAGTAACTTCAGACTAGAGATTTTGGACTTCTACAAGGAGGATTTTCTCTTCTTTTCGTCCTATAGTCTTTTTTTTTTGGGTCCTATTCAGGTTCTGCAACTACAAGAAGACAAGCCACATTTCCCAGCAGGTTTCCTCAGAAAGTTCCAGTAAGTAAAACAGAGGCGAATTGCTCCGAAAGATAACCCGATCAGTCGAAAAATCATCATTTATGACAATGACAGGTGGGCCAGGAGCCACATGTCAGTGAGACTTCGTCGCGTGTCAAGCAAATTACCTCAAGCTAGCTAGAACTCTTAAAGGATGGAAGAAACCAGATGATTCAACTAAGGTCCTATCACAGCAGCCTAGGTAAATAATCCTCCTTGTAACTTTTAATGCTTATGAACAACTAGTGGTATTTCCAATTAATCAACCAGGCACAGACAAATCACCATGTAATGAACATCAGGATAGTACTTCCTCATCTGATATGAAAAATGAGGATAGTACTTTCTCGTCTGTATGAAAATCAGATTAGTACTGTCAAGCCATTGACGGCTCCAGTGACAAAGCTGCTGCACCGAACAGGTTTTACCATTTTGGCTAGTTCATTATGTACATAAACAACGGCAGCACAGTAACAGCAAGTCAGTTAAACGAGATTATACAACAGAACGCTACGCCAGTAAAAGTATTCTGCAGTTTATAACAATAACAACAACACATTGAGGGTTCCAGAATCTGCATATCACCTTTAGTCTCTTATACGATGATTAGCTGGACACCGAATCACTATCTAACTTCGACTTACCACTAAAACCTTAAAGTTTTGCATAGGTTTCAGGAATACGACTACTGTTGCAGGAGCAAAAGAAAACTTATATCTTCCTGTTGTAATGTTATGGTCAGTGCGGTGGTTAGCTGCCCCCTGGCTGCGCCATTGGGCGGAAGGACCAGCTCTTCCTTGGCTCTGTCGTGATTGCAGCGACTTTCTCGTTTGCCCACCAGTTGGATCCCAGCGCGCCCGTCTCCTCCGCTTGGGGAGCATCTGTGTTGCTGAACTTGAACTCTTTGGCCAGCCGCTGGGACAGGGAGCGCCGCGCTTTCTCAGGCAGGTCATGGTATGTCTCGTCGACGTACAGTCCTGCTTTTGTTTCGTTGGATTCTCTGGAGCGATCACCATTGCTGGTCGAGGAGAGGTGGAAAGATGATGCAGCAGATTCTCCAGAAATGGCGGTCTTCTTCTCCAGGCAGCGGGCGACATCTTCTACTGTCAACTCAAATGAGACCCGATGATCCATGGCATGATCATTGTTTTGAAGTCGCGCAGAGAAGTCCACAACAGGTACAGCAGCTGAAATATGGCCATCCAAGAGGGAGCCACCGTTCCGCATGTGGCGAGGTATCAACTTTTGTGTAGCAATGCCCTCGCCATCCAGGATCTTTGGGGGCTGACGGACTGCGAAGGAGGGGAAAGTGGAGCCTGAGGAAGCCTGCGACTCAGGGTCCGGGAACGGGGAGGAAGTGCCAGAACAAGCCGAACTTGGAGATATGAGACGCCCGATTGGGCTCTCAGGGTACATATGGTATGAGTGAAGTTCACCCCTCTCACCATTCTTGCTGTTGTTGATTGAAGTCAGAAGCTTTGCATATGGCACCTCAGGCGAGGAAGGGGTTGTCAGATGGACAGACTCTGGTGGGGGAGTGAAAGGAGCTGTTGAAGGTTCAGTTGTGAAGGCCGAGAAGATTGGAGGCGAGACTACCTGTGTCTCATGTGCATATGGCCCAATAGCAAAGATGGATGGAGGCCCTGTGGGTGATGGAGAATTTGGCGAGCGGGGCGAAAATGATGGAGGGCCCATCGGTGATTGTACAATAGATGCAGATCCTGATTGAAGGAAAGAAGCAGGTGATGATGGAGGCGCGATGAAGGGGAAAACTTGGGGAGGTGGATGATCTGGAATTGCTGGTGCAGGTGCATCTATCCTCTGAGATGCAGGTTCTGGGACAAGGACAGCATGGCTGATGCGGCGGTCATTCTTTTGGGACCCAAAGCAGAAGTATACGCTCAACCATTCAGCCCATTTCCTTCTCTGCAAAAGAACAACAGCAGTCATTAGTACACAAACAAAGCTTGATTCTTGTGCAGTCTTTGATTAAGTTGATTGCAGATGGCAGCATAAAAGTTGATGAATAAACAGGGCAACTTTACGAGTATTAATTGAAGAGAGATATATAATCAGCACTTCAGCAGCATGTGCACTTTTCTCATACATATATATTCTATACTTGTCTCCACAATCGGCAACCATATGTGACTTTGCTAAGAAATTTAAATGACACAATACCAGCAATGCCATACACTGCCACGATACAAACAAAGGCAGTACGAGTGAAAAGATTAAATGATGTTTCTGTCAACAAAGCAAAGGAAGTGCATGAAAAATGTGTTACTTAGCCTGAATCGAAAGAAAATAGAAGTAAAATCATGCAAGTCACCAAATTACGTATACAGAGCTAAGCCAGTTGGAGTACGAAACAAGGGGGCTATAGTCCTGGCCAAAACCATAACATATAGATCCCACACAGTTTCTTTTTCCCACGTAGTTAGGATTTACTCACAGGGTTAAAATCCTAGCTCCACTACTGAGAGATCTCACACCAGCAAGTACTGGCTGCTATTGTAATCAAACAGAAGATACAAATGATCGTTTGTATCATGCGTTCCACACTAAGAAAAAGGGCTGGAGAGTAGCAATCATAGGTGCACCAGATTGCCTTATTTTTCCATGAACAGACAAGACTATAAGATGGACTAACAAACATAGCAGGATGAATGCCTAAACAGCAGGCCATGTACTAAAAAAAGGAGTACCTAAGGCCAGGGATAAAAAAATAGAAATAATAGCTGGTGGAATATGGCCAGCTAAGAGAGAATATTTTTGTCTCATCTGGTCCTCTCAAGAATTCAAACTGACTGTTTCAACTAAACCTTTTTTTCAGAGGCTTTCTCATATTCTTTTACGGTGCTGATTTCCAAGCATGTTTTCAGTGCTGATAGTACGTTCCATCCCGAGGTCAAATGTGGCACTCACACGTGTCAAACATAGGACTTATAAATACTTTTCTAAAGAGAACAGCATGCCTAAGTGAAGAAGAGGCACACAAACCTTAACCTGATCTACTAATTTGTGACTACCATTTAAAAGCACACAACTAATCTGGCACATTTATTTCCTATCCTAACTCGTGACAATCCTAAATAGTATATGCAGAAGAAAACAAGACAAATCATGTACTCGGTTAGCTGTAACATTTGTTTCATGTCTAAACAATAATAATTATAGTAGTAACTATGATATTATGTGCCAGTCATGTACCCAGCACTGCAACTATGCAATCGAAATGCCTACCACAATCACATGTGAATTGCGACCGGGTGATGACGAGATGCATCAAACCTACCTTTCGTTGCGGCACATATCAAATCACACAAAGCATCAGCCAAATATGTGATCAAGCACAACCCGATGATATACCTACTAAGCCAATCATGAACCCCGTCACAACAGCAGAACCATCAGAGTAGAGCTACCTAAACGACGACACGACCAAGCTTTCATTGTGGCACATATAAAATCACACAAAGCAGACGCAGCCAAATATGTGATCAAGCATTCAAGCCCAGACCGATGATATACCAACTAAGCCAATCATGAACCCTGCCGCGACAGCTGAAACATCAAAGTAAAGCTACCTAAACCAACACAACCAAATCATACTCAATGGCAGGCACAACATGGATGATGATAATATAATTCACACGAAGGGAGTAGATAGAAAGAGAAACGAACCGGCTCCGCGTAGGCTGCGTGCGGCTCCCGGCCGAGACAATGGCGGCGGCGCCGCGTTCACCGTGTCGACGCTGTTGTGCACGGGCCTCATCTCGCTCCCACGCTGCATCTCGCCTCACGCACGCAGGGGGGCACGGCACCAGCAACGAAATGGGATCCGCGGGCAACGAACGAACTGAACGACGGACAACAGAGCAGCGAAGATTCCATTCGCGTCAGAGGCCAGAGCAAAATCAACCGCGATAACAAAACAATCCTAGCAGGGCAGGGCAGGTTTCCTCACCGGCAGCAGAAACCGACGGATCGGCCGGATCTCCGGCCCGAGCAGCGATCGAGCCGGCCCTCCCTCCGCCTCGTCCTCCTGGGATCAGACCGCTCCGCGAGATCCGGCTGCGGCGGCATGGCGGCGGCGCGAATTGGAGCGGGATCGGGGCTGGGAAACCCTAGGAGGAGCCGGATCCGAGCTTGCTCCGTCGCTGGCTCGAGGGAGATGATGGGGGAGGGAGGAGGAGGGGACTGGACTCGCCTGTGATTACTGAAAATAATTGAAAATTTAGAGGGCACTCTTATGCTGCTGCTCTAGTCAAACACGCCATTAGGCTGGCGCTCGCTTGGGCAACTCTGAATTTACGATCCTGTCCCTGCCTGGTTTTAGCACATTTGTCCACTCAAGAATCTCATGGCTACCAATTCGTCAGAGATGTGACTCCGATGATATGGTAGAGCTTGTGCAATGTTATTGTTAGTATCTTATATTTATATCAATGTTTTTCTGTAATATGTTACACTTGCTACACCCAAAATGGTTGATGTATGTACTGTGTAGTACGTTACACATGGGAGAGGGACATTTTGCCTCTTGAGGTCATATACTCCTGGTTGAATAAAAGAATCGAAAGATTAGATGCAGATGCTCTGTTTTTTTTTCCAATGGACTCCTCTTCACATTTCAACTTTTTTTAAAAATAATGTCATACTTGCAAGTGAATATTTTTTTTAAAGTTAGCACTACATTTGTAACTAAATTGTTTTTCGATTTTGGTAATATGATTCGAATGAGAATGAGCGCTAGGCGGATTGTATAGAACTTTGTCTTCTTTTTTTGTTGAGAGAAACGTCATCCTCTTTATGCCACTAGATAATTGATTATGCGTTGCGACGTAATTTTTGGTATCCCATAATTGCCTGTAATATTGGTGTCCAATTATTGTGCGTGATTTACCTGCTAATAATAGGTATTTTGTAATATTTGGTGTCCTACAACTACTCTTATTAATGGGTGAATACGAAAATAAACATAAGGGACAAACGAACATAGCGAAGTGTTGACGCGGAGCCTCTGTGTTTCTTAGATATGAGATATTAGGAGTTAGAAGAGAGAGAAACTGAAGAGGTCGTTTGCCTTCTCTTAGCTAATAGATGATCTTTTAGCAACAATCTATCACCACATTTTTTATTGGGATAAGACGAAAAAATAACCATTGTATAACATGTTTTATTACTATATCTCTTTAACGGGAAAATTTGGGTGAGCAGGGGAATATGGAAAACACTGGTTCTCTATAGATATAAATTGGTTGTTGACCTCGGCCCAAGGATAGAAAGCTAATCAAAATTCAAAATTATCCAAAGAAGCAATTATAATCGAAATACCCTGTAAAAAGAAGAGAGGGCATTTCGGTCAATAGCGAGCTGCAGGCGGGGCACTATCCCCACGTGTGCGTGGCGAAGCAGAGCCAGAGCCAGCCAACAATCATACGTAAGTACGCCGCACACCACATACCCGTGCAGAAACATCCCTCCCTGACCCACCCGTCGGTGGCGCGGGTACAGCCACCCGCGGTAGTTTCGAGCGCAGGCCGCGAGCCCCTCGTGCGGTTGGGTGCAGTGCAGGGCCACTTGCTCTGTTCCCGATGGGAAAAGGCGGCTTTCTCTTATCCACGTTTCCCGCTTCCGTTCGTCCGTTCGCGGATTCGCCTCGCGAACCGCCGCGGCTTTTGTTTATTGCGTGTTCGGCCGTCGTACGCGTACACACAGAGGATAGATGACAAACCAGCATTATACTACTGGATTAGTTGGCCACCCAACTACTGACGCTGGACAGCGCGGCACACGTGCACACCTTCTCCCCTTGATATCTTTTAGTTAAAATATCTTGCACGGCCATGCATTAATCTGATCTTCTAATCGTACTGTAATTCAGCTTTATGTATAGACTCCATTTTTTTTAATTAAGAGTCACAGCTTAATACAAACCTCCTGAAAGATGATGATCAGACTCCAGCAATGCAAGTGCGTGTGACAACGAACGAGGGCTAGTGATGCATAATTGGAAGAGAGGGACAGACAGAGCACCTCCCTGAACTGGCTGCTACGTACATGCCCTCATCGGATCGATATGCATGCACGGGTTATTTAACTGATTAATCTGCCGCACGCTGTCAGTGTCAGATGCCAACCTACTCCATCGGTGTACATATTGATCTGCTGCAGGAATGATCAGTGTTCCAAATAATTCAAAAAACATATATAGTGTACGAGTAAGCGGAAAGTGATTTCTACTCCCGAGTTTGTGCATGTTTGTGGAATACATTATAGGCTAGAGCTGGGATTTTTTTCAGATTTTTATGAAACTTATAAATATTGTTTTCAATTTTTTTTAATACAGCAGGATCACAAAATCTGCTCTCGTAAGTAAGGCTGTATTCGTATGTCACGGATGTTATTTTGCTAGATAACTATATGGATACTAATTGAATGTTCAAGAAAATATAAGATATATACTTGTTAGCCATAATTAATTACGACGATAAGGATTTTTCTCTTGTGGAGGTTATCTAACTGTGCACTCATTTGCTTTGTTCATGGCTGCCTCTACGACGTGTGGAGAACTCACACCTCCAGGGACGGAGACAAGGGGGGGCGAGAGGGGCTACCCCCCCCCCCCCCCCCCCCCCATGCTCATGCTATTCATTGCAATAGTAGCCATTTTAGCTGCTTGATTAGTGTAATTCAGCTTGATTAGCCCCCCTCATCTTGATACACACTATATTTTGCCCCCCTTAATCTCAGATCCTGGCTCCGTCCCTGCACACCTCATTATGGAGATGTCTATACCATCTGAGAACACGGTCATGGAGATATTTTTATCTCACATGGATGACGGCTTGATCTACAAATTGGTCCTTTGTCGATCAACGATCTATATATGGAAAAACGAACGTCCTTAAAGCCCTCTTTATAAAAAAAAAATAGCCATAATTATTTACAAATTCTCAAATCACGTGAAACACATGTGTCCACCAGTACAACCAGCTGGTAAAACAAGTGGGCAAAGGAAACGACTGAGAGCCAAGCTTAATTGGTAGCGACGGGTCATCCTGTCAACGAGTTACACGCTACAGATAACCTATCAAAAGGGCATTTTAGCTTTGGGAAGCGCATCAGCGTAGCATGGCCGGTATGGGAAAGCCGCTTCCATGTCATACTCATTACCTAAATATATTAAGATTGAGAAGATTCAGCTCCTCACATTGCTTCACTGTTATGAGGAACAGTAACCCGAGGTACTGTGCCCCGCTCCAGTAACCAGCCCGCTTCCGCGCCGTCGATAGGCGATCGGACGATCCAGAAGCGATAGGGACCTATACGTGATTTTGCGAAAATCGAGGGACTTCCTTGCAAAAAAATACCGCACAACTCACCTTCTCTTCTCTTTCCTTCCCCGCGCGCGGCCGGAGCGGCCGCCGCCGCCGCGCCATCCCGCCGCTCCATGCCCTCCCGAACGCATCGAAGCCCACCCGCGGGACCGCGTCAACTCCCTCTCCATCCTCGCGCAAAATCGCGAGCCGAAAAGGTCGGAGCCGCCCGCGCCGTGGTCTTCTTCGCCGTGTCCATCCGCCGCCGACGCTCCACGATTCGCCGCCTCCCGAGCTCGCCCTGCCCAGCGCCGCCGCCCTTAGACTGCCTGCGAGGCGCTGCGTCGAACGCGCTACGCCGCGCTGCCTCCCTCGCCCCCAAGCGCCGCCGCCATCGTCGACGTCGCCGCACGGGGAAGAATGAGGTGTCCATTGCTGACGTCATCAGCCTCCCACTCTTTCCTTTTTTATTAATTAATAAATTTCTGACATACATACCCCACCTGTCAGGATTTTAATTATAATAGCACAAAAAAAGCTTATATTTTTTAAACTCATATCTTTCAAACCGTAATTCAAATACAAATCCTAAATATATTAAGATTGAGAAGATTCAGCTCCTCACATTGCTTCACTGTTATGAGGAACAGTAACCCGAGGTACTGTGCCCCGCTCCAGTAACCAGCCCGCTTCCACGCCGTCGATCGGCGATCGGAGGATCCAGAAGCGATAGGGACCTATACGTGATTTTGCGAAAATCGAGGGACTTCCTTGCAAAAAAATACCGCACAACTCACCTTCTCTTCTCTTTCCTTCCCCGCGCGCGGCCTCCGCCGCCGCCGCGCGCCATCCCGCCGCTGCATGCCCTCCCGAACGCATCGAAGCCCACCCGCGGGACCGCGTCAACTCCCTCTCCATCCTCGTGCAAAATCGCGAGCCGAAAAGGTCGGAGCCGCCCGCGCCGTGGTCTTCTTCGCCGTGTCCGTCCGCCGCCGACGCTCCACGATTCGCCGCCTCCCGAGCTCGCCCTGCCCAGCGCCGCCGCCCTTAGACTGCCTGCGAGGCGCTGCGTCGAACGCGCTACGCCGCGCTGCCTCCCTCGCCCCCAAGCGCCGCCGCCATCGTCGACGTCGCCGCACGGGAAGAATGAGGTGTCCATTGCTGACGTCATCTCATGACGTCAGCAAGGGCCCCACCAGTCAGCCTCCCACTCTTTCCTTTTTTTATTAATTAATAAATTTCTGACATACATACCCCACCTGTCAGGATTTTAATTATAATAGCACAAAAAAAGCTTATATTTTTTAAACTCATATCTTCCAAACCGTAATTCAAATACAAATAATTTTTAAACTAAGATAATTTCAAAATTTAAAATTTAACCAAACAGGTAAAAAATTAGATTAGAAAAAAAAACTAAAAAAAATGAACATTTCAACTTATATTTGTTATACTCAAATCTTCTAAACCGTAATTCAAATATAGATAATTTTAAAACTAATACATTTCCAAAAATTTAAATCTAACCAAACGGGTAAAAAAATAGATGCGAAAAACACTTAAAAAATGAACATTTCAAATATAATTTCCGTACCATACGAACTTTCAAACACTAATTCACACGAAAAAAAACTTTAAATAAGAAAAGTGTTCAAAAACATAAATTTTTCAAAACCTTCATAACTTTTAAATCTTAATTCAAATGGACAAACTTTTAATAAGAAAAGTGTTCAAAAGTATTTGAATAATATCAAAATGACCAAAACATAGATTTCTGACGTGCGTACCCCATTTGTCGGGATTTTAATTATAATTGCATACCAAAAGGCTTATATTTGTTAAATTTAAATCTTTCAAACCGTAATTCAAACATAGATAATTTTTAAAATCAAACATTTTCAAAAAAAAAATTAACCAAACAGGTAAAAAATTAGATTAAAAAAACTTAAAAAACCATAAAACAAATATAGATAATTTTTAAACTTCGACATTTTTAAAAAATTCGATTTAACTAAACATGTAAAAAATAAGATACAAAAAAATGCTAAATAATATTTGAACATTCTCAAATATAATTCCCGTACCATATGAACTTTTAAATACTAATTTACATGGAAAAACTTTAAATAAGAAAAGTGTTCAAAAAACATAAACTTTTTAAAACCTTCATAACTTTTAAATCTTAATTCAAATGAAAAAACTTTTGCTAACAAAAGCGCTCGGATGTATTTGAATAATATAAAAATGACAAAAAAAATTACATAATAACTATTTACATCAAGATACATTTTTTGGATATTTTAATTTAACAAATATTTAGAGAAAACCTAAAACACATTCCCTCTAATTAAATGGAGTTGGAATTAAAAAAATACACACTATATTTCCACTGATTATGAAGCTTCGTTGAATATGTCAAGCTACAAACATAAACCTACAAATTTTAGTACATTTATAATTGCTGAAATTTTAAAGCTCATCCAAACGACAACTTCCAACGAATTTTAGCCCTTTAAATTGGAAAATTACACAAAAAAATTCAAAGAAACCAATTCTCTTTGCAATATATATTGTACACCTAAACCAAAAAAGAACAGATCATTAGCATCTACCTAACTTTTTTATTCAGTAAAAAGAATGCTAAGTGTTTATAGAGAAAAAAATGTTCAAACATATCAATTTGATAAATGCTTCAATAGAAAAAATGCACTCCCGCCACTTATATGAAGTTAAATTTATTAAATATTCAAAACATACATTTCCTCTAATTACAAACTTAAATAGGAGATCCCAATTTGAAAATTATTTGAATACATTTAAAATTAATTTATTCCAAATACGAAATACAATACAACAAATGTGTATTTCCACCACTATAAACTTAAAATAAATAATAATGTAAGAATATAATTTTGACATTTCAATTCATTAGGTATTTAGATATATTCCACACAACAAATTTCATCGAAATTCAAAAAAACCAAATTTACCTAGCATTGTTCATTATTTACACACTACCCTAAATATTGCATTTTCGAGGTCCTAAAGTTGTATGTCGCGACGCCTTGGGAGGTTTAGAGAAGTATCACGTCCTTGTGCGGGTGTAATCTTTTTTTAAGATAAAGAGTATATATTAATATCACGGAGATACCAATTACACCTAGCCTCTATAACAACGCAATAAGCTAAACTATTACGGATGCACACAGCCGAAAAACAACAAGAAGAAGAAATAAAAAAAGAAAAGTCCCGCTACAGAGTTGCAATCCTTCCAGCAGCAGCAGCACAACCACCACCAAGCCAACACCTGATGTACAATTCTTCAAAATAAACACCTTCAAGAAGGAAACAGTGTCAGACACAACCAATTAAGTCCAGACCTTGAGTTTTCACCCTGAAGATAGTCCCCGCTCTCAAAACAATGTCTTCAGCAAGAACATTGCCAAGCACAACCAATTAAGCCCAGACCTTGAAGTTTCACCCTGAAAAGTAAGACTTTGAGCTTCACATGTGTTGCGCCCCCTCTTACATACCGCTGCTACAATTCCTGAAACTCCAAGCAAGTTTCTCATCGCGACCAAGAGTCAAATCACCGTTCCTAATCCTCCGATCTGGTCTTTCGTGACATTCTCCGCTTCTGACTGCATCCAAGATGGCAACAGATAGTAGAGCTTCGTGCCGCTGCCTCCTCAACAGGGAATCGTGAGCACGACCGAATCCCACCCGATCCAGCAATCTCAAGGCATAAACGCTCATGGAAGTTCATCGGCGGAACCTTCCGGAACTCAGCACATCGGCCAGATCAAGGAGGACCGACGTCAGCAGATCATCTTCTTACGCGAGTTGGAACCCTAGGACGACTGCCATTATTCTGAACCCTCGCAAGCCCCTTCGCCGCGAATCAAGTCCTAGCAAGAACGACAATAGAAGAGGAGGCAGTCCAGTACGCAGCTGCAGGACGTCTCCGGCTTGATTCAAGCCATGATCAGACCTCCCGTAGCAGTCCTGGCCGGCCCCCAACAGCCCAGATTCGGGCCCGCCGGGCTGCCACGAGCGTCTATTCTGCCTCCTGCCTCCGCCCCGAGCGCATCCTGCTTGCCACCGGGCCGCCGCCGCAAGGACATCGCACCAGCACGGCCGGAGCCTCCCCGAACCACCGCGATGCGCAACAGCGCCGGCATCCGCGCCACCTTGGATGGCCGCCTTTGACGGCCGGGCGCCGCCACCGCCGCCGGCGCCGGCGACAGCGGCGGCCAAGGGAGCACGTCGCTGGGGGCTGTAGGCTAGGGTTTGTGGGAGCCCCGGAGTCGCCCGCGCGAGCGACCCGGGGGGCGTTATGTCACACCACCAAATGAGCTCCGTGCGGGTGTAATCCTATGATCCTGTAATGCCCAAACTTCTCGCGTCCAAGGTGGGCTGCACTTTGGTCCACGTCAATAAAGTTATCGTCGTCCGAGTCCTAGGAGTAGTCGAAGCGCTCCCCACTTTTGAGTTCACCGCATTCATCTTTGTACGGGGTCTCGTTCTTCACAACCTTGGCCATCGTCGCCATCAACATCACTAGTTCTGTCGCTCTGGGTATCTTGCTTAGCTTGTATGATTTCCGCATTCTTACAAGGCTCAAACAAGCTAGCTAACGCTTTGTTATTTTCGACCACCTCCCATGGCACTCTAGGCTGCAAGCAACTCCAATGGTCGTAAGGACCAAGGCCAGCGACGTGTGCTAGCATCCACCCCACCTCGCCGTCGATTGATTATGTCAGTGTCCATACACGTAGTTGCAATTTGTCGAGTGCCACGTAGTGAACCCCTCTCTCGTAGCTCACTAAGATGGAACTCTTGCGAAGACCAGACATCCCTCCATGTTTTCTATCATCGTAAGCTTTCCCCGGGAGAGGTGCAAGTTCGTACGTCCCTTCAGAGTTGTGTAAGATCGTAACGATGTTGTTCCAACAATGCACATAGAGAGATCCTTCCCAATACCCAGCGGTCTTCCATATCTTCACAAAACTAGGGTGTGGCGCAGTCACCATGTCATAGAGATACCCAGGGGCGCAACGCCCCGGCACAAACTCCCGAATTGCCCATTGACCGGTTTGTGACGATAAAACCAATGTAGAAATATCCTTATCTTTGGCCCCTCATCTAATTTTGATGATGGTGGTGTATCGCCAAACTCTCCCACATGACCAAACTGCTCTATGGTGCCAATCTCCTCTTGGTCTTCATCGGATAGCTGCTCTTCTTCAAACAACTTAGGTACACATAGTGTCGTTCCTTTAGGAAGGATGAATACCTCATGGTGCCGCGACACGGCCGGGTCGATGGCGAGGAACATGGCACTGTCGTACAGCCACGGTTCCTCCGACTGTACCGGTAGATGAGCACATCATACCATCGCCGGGTTACAGGCATAGCGGTACATTGAGTCATCGATGAGAAGGAGGCCGTTACAGTGGTGGACCACGGAGAGCCAAACATGCCAAAAGAGAGGATGCCGGAAGATAGGCCCATGCTGAGCTCTGAGTGACCCAACCGAGCATGGAGCCGATGGGGCGAAGAAGGAGGACTTTGTGTGGGGAAGAGGAGGTTGTCGGCGTCGACGATGCACGCCAAGCGTGGCAGACACGATGGGACTTGGCCAGTGCGTGACACGGGAGAGGCGGCGGAGGATGTCGAAGAGCACGTCCTAGGGGAAGCATCATTGCCGTTGTCGTTGGTCCCGTCCGGGGACACCGCTCTCCCTCTTGAGGGGTCGTCGTGGAGTTCCTCGGTTCTCCTCTGCCTCAGATCTCCTCTCGGGGTGAAGACCTTGATCTTGTGTTCGCAGGGTCGGACGACGGCGTCGTTCCGCGTCGCCTCCCCTCCTGAGAGCATCGTCTTGAAGATGGAGTTTCATGTGTGCCTTCCCGTGGGCTGGACTCTCATGACATCGTGGTTGGCGGCGGCCAATTGACGATGTCTTGGGTGCTTTGGTTGCGTTGTGAGTTGTGTGGCAACAATGACATTGGTGAGCAGAGCCGATTCGCGGCATGTCCTTCGTCACCGATAGTCCGTGCTGCGTCCTGCTGTGAAGTTGTGAAGTCGGGGTTGCGTGTCGAGGGCGGCAGGTTGGCAACGATGACACTTTTTCTACAGTGGCCTCGCGGATTCCGTGGGTGCAAGGTGTGCAACTTTCTCCGGTGAAGCTCTTCGTCGAAGTCGGAGCTGCCTCTTCTCTTCCTCGGTGTTGTGGATCGACTGTTTGGCATAGGCCGACATGGTTTTCGGGGTCGGCTGCGGCGAGGGCTTCGTCGGTGGAAATCGGAATCGCTTGCTCGGGGAGGAGTGATGACGATGATGCTCGGTGATGACCTCGTTGATGCTTTTCTCCTCGACGACGTGTGTGTTTCATGTGGGTAGCCAGGTTGGCCGGGTCTGCCCAATGTGGTGGTTCATGACCACATTGGTGCACTTGTAACGGTTTTTGGCCGGTTCCCCGCTAATGAACCGGTCAATTTCCTCCTTTATTTTTGAAACTTAAAACCCCCATATATTAGGTCAGCAAGCCGCCTCATTAAAAACCTTCCAGTCCCCTAAGGTACCCTGGTAAGGAAAAAAAGTGCGTCTGAAACTTGCTGCCTTTAAGCATCCACAATCGTTACATCGTTTATCACTTTGTCAAGAATAAAGCTAGGGGTTCATCAACCCAATTACAAGATCTTCTATCAACAAAACAGAGCCTAGCTAATTCATGGGCAACTTCATTTGCTTCCCTCGGACAATGATTAAAGGACACTTTTCCAATTTGAGCTGCAAGATCGACACAATCAGCAAAAACTGCCGATGAATCACCCCACCACGCTTCTTGACCCGAGCAAGCTTCAATAACTTCTAAGGAATCTGATTCTGCCACCACGTCATTGCACCCAAAGTGATTAGCAAGGGCTAAACCCTCCTTCATAGCTACAGCCTCTGTTGCAGCGGCTAAGGCAACATTAGGAATATATGTAGTAGTGGCTGCAACAAATCTTCCTTAAAAATCTCGAAGCACCGCTCCCGCAGATCCTACAAAAAATCAGCGTGGAAAGACCCATCAACATTTACCTTCAATTGTCGAGGGTTTGGACAAACCCATTTCTTCGTTGAGGGGGTCGGTCTACTCGCAGCTTTCGCTGCATTGGCGGTTATGCTCAGCACAGACATTCGACAATGTGACATAGGAGGTACTGTCTCATTATGCGTGCGTCGGCGACGGATCCACCAGAGGTACCAGCACGCCACCGCAATTGTCTCCCTCGATCCAATGAATTCAACGCCCGGGGTATCCCCATTCTCCCGTCGAAGGAGGTACTCTAGGACCGCAGAGCCAGCACGATCTGCCCCTACAGCTTCATCAATTACCGAACTTAGCCCCAACAGTTGCCACATCTCTTGTGCAGTAGGGCAAGAGAATAGAAGATGAGAGATGTCTTCAGCTGCCAAATGGCATACGGGGCATTCTCCACTTGTCCCAACATGCCTATTCACCATGATAGATTTTAGTGGCAGGATTCCATGTAAAGCTCTCCACACAAACATTCCTCCTATTTTTTAATAAAATGAGGCAATTTTTGCCGTTTTGTTAAAAAGAAACGATGGCTTCGCGCCGCCGTACATCCATTTATGTTCGTCCCCTGCCACCGGCACCCATCCTTAGAACGGCGGCGGCAAAGACGTATATAACTAATCTGCCCTGAATACCTGATGCGATCGATTTGAATTAATTATATTAACTAATCTGCGCTCTGTCAGACGTAACTCAACTCCTCCTAATGCCACCAATTACCAATTGATAAACAAATGAACATTAGTAGTTGATTAACACTGCAACGAGGGATGTTTTCGTGCAAAACATTAACTAGCTATAAAGAGTACACTAATTAAAACAGTAGTATGGATGACCACATAAATATTTTTGGACCCTATCGCAAGCACCCATTCATCTGTTTTCATATATGCACCCAGCTGATAAGTGATAAACAAGCAGTTGGATAGACATACGGAGTAAAACCTGTACTGATCGGACAAAGATCAATGTTGCATCTGATCAACAGATCAAGCATTAATAAATTAATAACATAGTTACTGGATAGCTTTTTTTTCACGACTTTGCTCTTCCTTGCAACGAATTGCACGCCACAGATCACCAACCACGGTAGGGTAGCTTAGCTGCCGGAAGCGCATCAACGTAGCATGGCCTGTATGGGAACCCGGCGTCGATGCCAACAGACTGGATGCCAATGCCACCAGCATAACTGTCTCCGCCTAGAACAAGTCGCCACCCTAAATATTGCATTCTTGAGGTCCTAAAATGGTATGCCGCAATGCCACTATCGGTTCGGAGGAGCACCACATCCTTGTGCGGGTGTAATCCTATGATCTTGTAATACCAATACTCCTTGTCCCCATGGTTGGGCACACTTTCATATCCTTGGTCAATGAAGTTGTCCTTGTCCGAGTCCCAAAAACTCTCTTCGCTTTTAAATTCACCGTACATTTTTTCGTCATCATCACCATCATGATCATCACCATTGTCATCACCTTGTTTTTCTTCGTCTTTCTCTTCTTCTTGTTCTTCATCTTCTTCCTCCTCTTCATCTTCTTCGGATGTGTTGCTCTTGGGTCGAGGATTAAACAAGCTAACTAATGCTTTGCTATTTTCGATTGCCTCCCATGGCACTTCAGGAACTAAACATCGCTGGATTTTACGGTTATAAGGAGTAAGGTCAGCCTCGTGTGCTAGCATCCACCCTACCTTGCCATCATCTGATTCGGTTAGTGTCCATACATGTAGCTGGAACTTATCAATTGCCACATAGTGAACCCCTCTCTCGTAGCTCGCCAAGACGGACCTCTTGGGAAGATCAAACATGTCCCCAAAATCAGTATCGTCGTAAGTTTTCCCCGGCAGTTGTGCCATGTCGTACGTCCCTTGAGAGTTGCGCAGAATCATAATGATGTTGTTCCAGCAATGTACGTAGAGACTCCCGCCAGTACTCGGCTGTCTTACACCTAGGGTGTGGCGCAGTCACCATGTCATAGAGATGCCCAGGGGCACAACGCCCTGGCACAAACTCCCTGCCCTCCCATTGGCCGGTTTGTGACGAGAACACCAATGCAGAAATCACCTTATCCTTGGGCTCCACGTCACCGGGCACATAGACATGTGTCTCTTGGTTCTCTTCTAGTCTTGGAAGGGTGAATTGTTAGAATCACTAGTACCATCTACTCGTGTAGATCGTCTGGATCAAGTGTGCATCGGTGTGTGTGAGGGAAAAACAGAGAGGGAGAGGGAGAGATCGAGTACCTTCTCCATGGGAGGTTGAGTTCGAGCCCGTGGCCATGGTGGCCGAGGCAATGGTGGCGTGGTGGCGGTGGTGGTGCTTCCCGTCGCTACTGCGTCACCTAGATCGACTAGGGTTATCGGTGGGGTGGCGGCGGCACGGTGAACCTCGTACCGTGTGCCTCGGCCCCCCACCTCTTTATATTGGCGCAGCGCGACAGGGGCCCACCGACCATTAATGGGCGGGCGCCCCCGATCAGGGCGCGATCACAGGGATCGTTGTAGCCGTTGGGCTGCAACGAAGGAGATCATATCTAACATTCTCCCCTTGATCTCAACTTTTACTTTTAACTTTTATCTTTTACTTTACTCGTTTCATCACCGATTAGTACATAGAGCATGTTTCATCGTCACAGCTCATTGCCGATAGAATCAGACAGCCACCATATACTTTTCAGTTTTGAAACAATAAAACTGTTACTTTTGGGCCTCTATGATCCAGGAATCATAGGCTTTCCATTAATCCCATGCCGGCTATGTGTTTCTGGAACACATCGGGTGGTAAGCCTTTCGTTAGCGGATCCGCAAGCATTTCCTTTGTCCTTATATGCTCGAGACTTATAGTTTGATCCTGGATCTTATCTTTCACAACATAATACTTTATATCTATTGCCTTTGTAGCATTACTCGACTTGTTGTTGTGAGCATAGAATACTGCGGGCTGGTTGTCACAGTACATCTTTAGTGGTTTGTCAATACAATCTACCACTTTCAAGTCGGGTATAAATTTCTTTAACCATATCGCCTGTCCCGTGGCCTCATAACATGCTATAAATTCTGCATACATCGTGGATGCAGCAACTAATGACTGTTTGGAGCTTTTCCACGAAATAGCCCCTCCTGCGAGAGTGAACACGTACCCTGACGTGGACTTCCTATCATCTTTGTCTCCCGCAAAATCTGCGTCTGAATACCCTCTTAGTTCTAGGGAATCAGATCTTCTATATGTTAGCATGAGGTCTTTTGCGCCTTGTACATAACGCAATGCTTTCTTTACCATGTTCCAGTGTTCATGGCCTGGATTTTCTTGATATCTACCGAGTACCCCGGTGATAAAAGCTAAGTCAGGGCGAGTGCACACTTGTGCATACTGTAAGCTTCCAACAGCCGAAGCATATGGTACTGCTTTCATTCGATCGATCTCATATTGACTTTTGGGACATTGAAATTTCCCAAAACTATCGCCCTTGACTATCGGAGCAGGTGATGCGCTACTTTTATGCATATTATATTTCTTTAGAACCTTTTCTAAATATGCCTTTTGTGATAGTCCTAGCACTCCATTCTTTCTATCCCGGTGAATTTCTATGCCCAAAACATATGAAGCTTCACCAAGATCTTTCATATCAAAATTTGAGGACAAGATTTCTTTGTTTCTAGTAGTAGACTGACATCATTGCTTGCAAGCAAGATATCATCCACGTACAGAATTAGGAAAATATATTTCCACTTTTAAACTTTGCATAAATGCAGTTGTCCTCAACATTCTCTTTAAAACCAAAACTTTTAATTGTATTATTGAACTTTAAATACCACTGTCTAGAGGCTTGCTTTAACCCATAAATGGATTTCTTTAGGCGGCATCCCATATGTTCCTTCCCCTCCATGAAAAAACCGTGGGTTGTTTCATGTAAACATTTTCTTCTAAATCTCCATTTAGAAATGCCGTCTTTACATCCATTTGATGCAACTCTAAATCAAAATGCGCAACTAGTGCCATGATGATTCTGAAGAATCCTTACATGAGACCGGAGAAAATGTCTCATTGTAATCTACCCCTTCTCTTTGCGTAAAGCCTTTTGCCACAAGTCGCGCTTTATACTTTTCTACGTTCCATTGGAGTCATACTTTGTTTTGTAGACCCATTTGCAGCCTACTGTTTTGGCTCCTTTAGGAATTTCCTCTAAGTCCCAAACATTGTTAGAACTCATCGATTTCATCTCGTCTTCCATGGCTTCCAGCCACTTCGAAGAGTGAACGCTTCTCATGGCTTCTTCATATGAAGTGGGATCTTCTTCCATATGAACTGTTTCTGTATTATAAACTCTATAATCACTAGAAATAGCTGATTTCCTAGCTCTTTTAGACCTTCTGAGAGTCTCATTCTCTGGCACATCATGTGTCTCAACGTGCGACTCTTCTTCTAAATGTGGCTGTCGTCGCTCCCTTTCATGCTCAACAACGGGTTGAGTCGGCTCCTGACGGACAGGTTCCGAATCTTGCCTCGTTGTGGTCACGGGTGGAGTTACAACAGGTGCTTGCACCACAACCTCTGGGATTATCGGTGCAGGTACAACAGGTAGGGCGAAAAATGGCTCATGGATCATCGGAAAAGGTGCACACACCCTCTTCTCCTCAAGATCAATTTTCCGGCCTACCATGCTCCCCCTCATCATTTCGTCCTCCAAGAAGACCGCGTGTCTCGTTTCTACAAACTTTGTGTATCTGTCTGCACAGTAGAAACGATAACCTTTTGATCTATCAGGATAGCCAATGAAATGGCAAGTTACTGTTTTGGGGTCTAACTTTGCAATGTGGGATTAAAAACTTTTGCCTCAGCTGGGCTCCCCCAGACTTTAAGTGGCGTAGAGAAGGAACTTTCCCTGTCCACAACTCGTACGGTGTTTTGGGCACCGACTTACTTGGTACTCTGTTGAGAATGTGAATGGCGGTTTTTAACGCCTCCATCCATAATCCCAATGGCAGTGTGGAATAACTCATCATACTGCGCACCATATCCATAAGAGTACGGTTACGCCTTTCAGCTACTCCATTTTGCTGTGGTTCGCCCGGCATAGAATACTGGGCGACTATTCCATTTTCCTGTAAAAACCTTGCAAAAGGTCCAGGTACTTGACCATATGGAGTGTGCCGACCGTAGTACTCCCCCCCACGGTCGGACCTGACTATTTTAATTCTTTTATCATGTTGATTTTCAACTTCAGCTTTGAATATTTTAAATTTATCCAATGCTTCAGATCTTTCTTTAATTGGATAAATATAACCATATCGGGAGTAATCATCTGTGAACGTTATGAACGAGTCATAACCATCCACACTTTTCACCGGAAATGGTCCACATATATCAGTGTGAATAATTTCTAGTGTCGCTGTGCTTCGGTTTGCACCCTTTTTAATTTGTTTTACGTATTTTCCTTTTATGCAATCTATGCATTGTTCGATATCTGAGAACTCTAACGGAGGAAGAATATCATTTTTAACGAGGCTTTCTATTCTTCCCCTCGAAATATGGCCTAATCGACAGTGCCATAACTTCGAAGAGTCATGAGTTCGCTTTCTTTTCTTTTGTTCTTTGTCGACAAGGGAATTTGTTCATTCACATTACTCACAGAATGCACTTTTTCACGCAAGGATAACAAATAAAGCTTATCATGAAGTAAAGCAATACCCACACAAGCATCTTTAAACCATATGGCACACTTGCCATGACCGAAATAACATTCATAACTGTCTTTATCCAAACACGATACACTTATTAAGTTTCTGTGAATCGAAGGAACAAATAAAACATCTCTAAGCATAATATTGAAACCATCAGCTAGCTCCAAGGAGACGTCGCCAACAGCTTCAACTTCTGCTTGAACTCCATTTGCGACTTCAATGTGTCTTTCGCTTCTTTGCAAAGTCCTTGTCGAATGGAATCCCTGTAAAGAATTTGCAACATGAACAGTTGCACCTGAGTCAATCCACCAAGTAGATTTTGAAAACTGTGTATACAGGGATTCATTTACAAAAGAAACTGTGTCTTACCTCTCTTGGCCATTATCATCTTGAGCCAATCTGGGCAATCTTGCTTGAAATGCCCTTTCTTCTTGCAGTGGTGGCAGGTGTCTTTGTCCACTTGCTGAAACTGCTGGGGACCTTTGCCATGTGGCTTATACTGGTGAGGACCTTTGCCATATGGCTTAGAAGGGGAACCGTTGTAGTTCCTGTTCTTGTTGTCCTTCACAAAGTTCAAGGAGCCCCCATTCTGGGACTTCAGCCTTTCCTCTTCTTGCGACACATGGCAATGGTCTTTTCAATGTCCCATTTTTCAGGCGACACATTGTAGTTGATGATGAAATTTTCAAATTGTGGTGGCAGTGAAGCCATCACCAAGTGAACTATGAGTGCAGGCTTGAGCTCCAGATCAGCCTCCATGGACTTAAGCTTAGCAGCCATGTTGCTCATTCTGAGAATGTGCTCCCTTATTCCATGTGAACCTCCATGATACTTTTCTGTCACCAGCTGTTGAGCAGCTGGGTAGCATATGTCTTTGAAGAACCAGTAAACTGGCTCTTTATCTTTTGGAGATACTCTCCCACAGAGGTACACTCTTCAATTGAGCCCACAATAGCGTTCTCAACTGTGTTCTTTATGAATGCCATGCACTTTTTGTTGGCGTTCACCCACTTTTGGTTCTCTAGGGTGTAACCCATCTCTACTGGACCATAGTCCAGCTGCTTTTTCTGCCAAGCAGAATCATCATCATCATGCTCTCACTGGCTCTGCTGGCTTGACTGGCTGTGGAGTACTCACAACCCAGTCGACCTCAGCGCAGACAAAAGCCAGCTCGACTTTCTTCCACCACTCAGCGTAGTTGTCACCCCTGAGCGTCGGAACGTCCTTGAGGCAACTCATCAGGTGAAAACTTCCTGAAACCACAAGGATATAAGATAAAAAAACAATTGCATGTAATAATCCAACGTTGGTATAAATTAAAACATACAACCGTTTGTGCAATTAAAACTATATTACCGTTGGGCAATAAAAGAAATAAATGCACCTTTAAACAGATAAACATCATGATCATATTAACAACGTTGGTCATTTAACAACAAAATCATAATCATCATTAAATCACTTTATCATGCTTTCAATTCTCACTTTAAATCATAATAATGCTATTAATAACGTTGGTCAAATAATAGCAGAATCATAATCAGCATTAATATCATTTTAATCATGCTTTTAATTTTCACTTTATTGCTTTTATGCAATTGACTATTTGCAGCGGAAAACAATATGAATAAAATTCACAAAACTTTATACTTTTCAGAAAACATTTCTGTGTACTTTTGTATTTCCTAAACAAATTTTCGTTGGAATAATTTGAATAGGAAAAACTATGCTAAATCAGCACAAAATTGGGCAGAAAATTGCCAAAACTGTGCTAAAAAAGAAAAAAACCGTTTATCTGCAGCCCGCGGCTATCTGTCGCGCGGGGCGACGCGTAACAGCGGCCCACGGCCGTGCGCGGCCGCGCTATCTGCCGCTCGCGGCGACGCGACAACGGCCCCGAAGCGGCCCAAGGCTGGCTACTTTCGGCCCAGCGGCCCGGCTGTGAGCTAGGGTTAGCTCGAGAGCGCATCGTGGCCGTCCATTCGATCGGACGGCCGACCGTCCTTTTCGCTGGAACAAAACCAGCGAGGCTGCCCGACCGAACCCTAGTCTCACTTTTCTTTTCGCTCGCCCTCTCCTCTGTCTCTTTCCCGCACGAAGACGGCGGCGCCGCGATGCGCGATTCCGGCCGCCGGAGACGGCCGCGCCTTCCGACGAGAACGGCCGCGCCTCGCACGTCCTTCCTCCTCCCTTTTCTGGCGACGGAGAGAAGCGGCCGCACGGCACAAGGCCACGGCGGGCTCCTCCCGTTTCTCCTCCCTCTCTCACCGTCGCCATCCCCTTCGCCGGTCGCGCCTCCTCCTTTCGGTGGATGCGCCGCCGTCGAACGGTTTGGCCGCGGTGGATCTTTGCCTCGCGAGGAGGTGAGTTTCTTTTTCCTTTTTCTTTAGATTAGGGTTAGGGTTTTGATTCTTTGGGGATTTCTCTCGGCAGTGGTGGAGGCGCAGCCCCCTCTCCACTGCCCGTGCTCTTCGTCCATTCCCTTGGCTTGCCGATGCGGACTGGATCGAGAGGAGCGGCGCGGCCTCACGGCGGCGCAACTTTCCGGCAAACCCGAGGGCAACCCGGTTGTATTTTCTTTTGCTTTTTGCTTTTCTTTTCCTTCTACGCGAGTAGGATCTAGGATTGATGCTCTGATACCATTGTTAGAATCACTAGTACCATCTACTCGTGTAGATCATCTGGATCAAGTGTGCATCGGTGTGTGTGAGGGAAAAACAGAGAGGGAGAGGGAGAGGGAGAGATCGAGTACCTTCTCCATGGGAGGTTGAGTTCGAGCCCGTGGCCATGGTGGCCGAGGCAATGGTGGCGTGGTGGCGGCGGTGGTGCTTCTCGTCGCTACTGCATCACCTAGATCGGCTAGGGTTATTGGTGGGGTGGCGGCGGCACGGTGAACCTCGTACCGTGTGCCTCGGCCCCCCACCTCTTTATATTGGCGCAGCGCGACAGGGGCCCACCGACCATTAATGGGTCGGGCGCCCCCGATCAGGGCGCGATCACAGGGATCGTTGTAGCCGTTGGGCTGCAACGAAGGAGATCATATCTAACATGAATACCTCATGGTGTCGCGACACGGCTGGGTCAAAGGCGAGGAACATGTCGTCTCCGTACAGCAGCTCATCTTTCGGCGGTTGTGACGGCAGGGGAGCACATCGTGCCGTCGCCGCGTTACACACGTAGTGACGGAACGAGACCTCGTCTTCGAGGAGAAGGAGGCCGTTGCAGTGGTGGAGCACAGAGGCCCACTCGTGGTCAAAGATAGGACACCGGAAGACAGCAGGCCCGTCTCATGGTCTGCGCAAGCGCGGCGGCGCCGACGGGGCGAAGAAGGATGACTGGGCCCAGCATCCGAAGTTCTGCGTGAAGATGCCCGGGAAGACGTCCCGGGGGAAGAAGTGCCAAAGCTGAAGGTTATGGGCGTCGACAGCATCGCGCCATGCGTGGCAGACGTGCCGAGACTTGGCGAGTGCGTGGCAGGGGAGGCGGCGGAGGATGTCGAGGAGCACGTCGTAGGGGAGGCAGATTCCATTGCCGTCGCCGTCGCCGTCCATCGGCGCCTGCTGATTCTTGGCAGATCGAGTTGGGGTGGACGACCAACGGGAGCGAGGCGCTGAGGGATAGGGAGATCGGCAAGTACGCGATTAATCGATGGCTGGACCGGAACCATGGATGTAATCCAATAGGCAGTCGATAGAGAGTCCGTAACAGAGACAAATTTGTGCTTTTCCAAAGCTTCGAGTGCGTGTTCCTTGCCTATCCGGACCCGCTAACAAAAACTCGTTGCTTTCATCTATGGCATGCGTACAGCGTACCACCGTATGATTGCAAAGGTTTCCCATATAGAGTACTCTCTACAGCGTACCACCGGAATACTTTTTTATGGAAGGTTTCCCATATACGTAATGCAATCGTGGTGTTTCCATCTAAAATAGTTCCGGGTGTATTCCTAGCTAGGAATAATGTGCTTAAAACATACGAGTATCGGATTTGTGATCATGCGTAAAAGGTAGGCACAACGCGTACCTTTTTTTTTGCGAAACACAGTACAACGCAGACGCTCATATACACGAGCACACACTCACCCCCTACGAACGCGAGCACGCACACCCTACCCCTATGAGCACCTCCGAGAGACTGAGTCGGCGGGTCGAGTCTTGAAATTGACGAAGTCATCAGACGCCTCGCTGTCGATGGGAACGTCGCCTACCACTGAAGAATATTCCGCCTAAATGAGAAACACCAGTGTCAAACCTGGAGTTTGAACTCTGGTGAGCTGGGGGTACAACCACCCTCCTAACCATCTTGCCACAGACATTTTAATGAATTGCGCCACAACGCGCTGAAAAATACTCCCTCCGTGTCCATTTACATGGCGTCATTCATACAGTTCAATTCTTATTCAAATAAAATTTCTTATGGAGGTATATACACTAAAAGTCCGACAACTTGCTCAGTACGAGCAAATTAGTCCCTCGTCTTGCAAACCATGAATCCGTGGTACACAAACTTGTATTGATCACAGGGCAAATAGGTCCAAACTCATTCTGAAGATGACACGTGGTGTTGTAACTTTTGCAAATATATTCCTCAGTAGTTTTTTCTGCCACGTGAGACCCCGATGCTTCCTTACATGTGGGACCCACATGTCAGCGGAAGATGAAAAGACTTAAAATTATAGCGCAGAGCTGGGATTCGAACACAGGACCTGTAGCTTCACCTCACGAGCGCATAGCCACTAAACTACCGGAAAGTGCTTTATGCTCCCAAGCTCCAGTGATCCCATCCATTTCAAGAAGTTAAAAAACATATTTAAAAGTTTCAAAAAAGTAAGAAAAATATTATGCATGTTCCTACTGATGTCCTATAATCGTGCAAAATATCAATGCAAAATACCTTATGATTTGAGCTACACAAAAAGACAAAAGTTGAAAATTTGAAACTTTATATTGTTCGATATACTCAAATTTGCTTATTTCTCTTTTTTGTGTACCTCACATCGTAAAGTATTTTGCATTGAGATTTTACACGTTTTTAGGAAAATATCAGTAGGAACAAGCATGATTTGTTTCAGAATTTTTTGAAACTTTTAAATATGGTTCTTATTTTTTTGAAATGAGCGAGATCGCTGGAGTTCGGGAGCACCAAATCTTCACTCCTAAACTACACGTTGCTTCATGATATGTAGCTAGCGTGACTAAACATGTTTATACATAAGTAGTGCGAGTGCAGATTGCAAGTGCAGATTGCAATATATTTCTAAGTCATGAAGTTCCATTTTGTCTGAACGACTGTGCTACCCGAGTGCTGTAATTTGTCTCCCAAGCTAAATGTAGGTCGAATTTTTGAAAATTCAAAATCTGTAGTATTAAGTTCCCAAAAAAATCTGAAAATAATAGATTTCAAACAAAAATGGCAATTTCGGTGGCTTCCGGATTTAATAGATTTCTCGCAAAAAAGTTTGGAATGTGGTCGACCTGGTTAAAGCTTTGCAGGCGACCATCATCCAGGTGTGTGGTGAGCCTTCGTGGAGCTGGAGACGATGACCTACATCTGTCGTGTCACGTGTGCCTTTTGTGTTTTACACTAGAAATGTGTTCGAAAAAATCTGAACAAAAATTTCTTTCACCATAGATTTTCCACATCGAAAACACCATCACACATTACATAATAATTACGACCTGAAACAAGATGGATAAAAATACAGAAGATAAGTGTAAGGAGTAGGAGTGGCTGACGAATTGCCCAAGTAGAAACTGGACAGGGGCGCTTCTTACAAAACAAGTGGATCAACCACACAAAACTCACATATATTTACATATGCAAGCGAGTTTGGGGTTTAATTACACACCCATATCACGCATAGACATCAAAAAGTTCCGCGTTGTCGGGTAGGCAACAGTGCGCTGCCGCGCTGATTTCAGTTATGTCGATGTCTCCATGGCACACATTGGTTTCGGGAATACATCGTACGTCGGACGGGAAGGTTTATCATCAGCTCAGTCGAGTGTGTCCATGAAGAAGACAGGTACAGGTGCAAGTCGAGTGACGAGTGGTACTGGTGGTAGAAATGGATCTGGTGAGTCGATTTCTAGCCGGTGTCGTGTACACATACAACTTCGATCGACTCCATGTCCAACACGTTCTGGTGTTTGTGTGATGAGATCTTCCTTTCTGGCCCGCCTTCATCGCGATAATGGCTTCGGCCGCCGTACACACATTTTCGTTCGCCATCTGCCAACGCTACCCATTCTTGGCCGGCAGCAAACGACGGGGGCGCGAAATCAGTGGAGATGACCGGCCCCTCCAAAGTAACACAGAATGTCATCACTGGCTGGAACCATGCATATATTATCGCTGCATGTGTATTTCATTTTACTCGGATGTATATGAACACCAGAATGTCACAATTTCGGTGATTCTGCCAGCCTTTATCCCATCATCATATCCACCGATCTCTAGCTCTTTATGTACCCCTGATGCGATCGATTTGGATTACTTTATTACTTATTAACTAATTTGCGCTCTGATGTAAGTCACATCGCTCCCAATGCCACTCATGCATAGACAAACAAACGAAGAATACATAAATATTATTCATAACGACATAAATATTTTTGGACCCTATAGCAAGCACGCATCCATCTGATCTCATATATATTTGCACCCAACTGATAAATAAGCAGCGGGTGCATGGGTGGACTGGTAAAACAAAAAAACTACTTCCCATTGATCGACTGAGATCAGTGTAGCATCTGATCAAATCTAGTGTGAAACTAATAGCATAGCCGCGACAAGTCATTGATAGTTCTTCACCACAGTTGCACTCCCTTCCGAAGAGCTTCACACCATGGATCACTGACCACCGCGTAGACTACTTGCTGGAATCGCATCGACGTAGCATGGCCTGTAAGGGAACCCAGCATCGATGCCATGAGCATGGCTGTGTTGGTCTCTAACAAGCCGCGAGCCTAAAAATTGCATTCTCGAGGTCCTAAAATGGTATGCCGCAACGCCACTAGAGGTTTCGAGGAGCACCACATCCTTGTGCGGATGTAATCCTATGATCTTGTAAGACCCGTACTCCTTGTCTCCAAGGTTAGTCGCACTTTCATCAATGTCAATGAAATTGTCCTCGTCCGAGTCCCATTCAACATCTTCTTCCTCTTCCTCATCTTCCTCCTCCTCTTTTTCGCCTTCCTCATCATCATCATCATCATCATCATCATCATCAATGGCGGATCCACACACAAGCTGTGGGGTGAACTGACCCCACAGCTTTTTAGCAAATCCTCTTAATACATGTGTGCATTCTTGTAAAAAAATATGAAATAGCGTAAAATTTGTCTACTGTTTGATGTCTGACCCCACAGGTTTTGTATGCTGGCTCCGCCGCTGATCACCATCATCGCCGTCGTCGTCATCATCAACTTGTTCTTCTTCTTCATCTTCTTCCTCCTCTTCATCTTCTTGATAATCTTCTTCTTCTTCGAATGTGTTGCTCTTGGGTCGAGGTTTGAACAAGCTAACTAATTCTTTGTTATTCTCGACTGCCTCCCACAATACTTTAGGATGTATACGTTGCTGGGTTTCTGGGTTATAACGAGTAAGGTCAGCCTCTTGTGCTAGAATCCACCCTAGCTGGCCATCATCTGATTCCGTTAGTCGTTAGTGTCCATACATGTATTTGGAACTTATCAACTGCAACATAGTGAACCCCTCTCTCATAGCTCGCCAAGATAGCCCTCTTGGGAAGATCAGACAAACCCCCATATTCGATGTCGTCGTAAGCTTTCCCCGGCAGTTGCGCCATATCGTACGTGCCTTGAGAGTTGCGCAGAATCATAATGATGTTGTTCCAACTTCCAACAATGCACGTAGAGAGACCCCCGCCAGTACTCGGCTGTCTTCCATATCTTCACGCACCTAGGGTGTGGCGCAGTCACCATGTCATAGAGATGCCCAGGGGCGCAACGCCCCGGCACAAACTCCCTGCTCACCCATTGGCCGGTTTGTGACGAGAACACCAATGCAAAAATCACCTTATCCTTGGGCTGCTCCACATCACCTGCCACATGGATTCGTCGTTTCTCTTCTAGTGTACTTCCTCTTGGAAGGTTGAATACCTCGTGGTGTCGCGACACGGCAGGGTCGAAGGCGAGGAACATGCTGTCGCCGTACATCAGCGGATCATTCGGCGGTTGTGGCGGCAGGCGAGCGCAGCGTACAGTCGCTGGGTTACACACGTAGTGATGGAACTCCTCCTCGTCTTCGAGGAGGAGGAGGCCGTTGCAGTGGTGGAGCACGGAGGCCCAAGCGTGGCGAAAGAGAGGACGCCGGAAGACAGCAGGCCCGTCGCGTGGTCTGCGCGAGCACGGCGGCGCCGACGGGGCGAAGAAGGATGACTCGGCCTCGCATCCAAAGTTCTGCGTGAAGATTCCCGGGAAGACGCCCGGAGGGAAGAAGTGCGGGAGCAGGAGGTTGTGGGCGTCGACGGCGTGGCGCCACGCGCGGCAGACGCGCCGGGACTTGGCGAGCGCGCGGCACGGGAGGCGGCGGAGGATGTCGAGGAGCACATTGTTGGGGAAGCAGATGCCGTTGGTGGCGTCGGTCCCGTCCATCTGGCCGGCGCGCGGTGGTGCGGATCAACTCGGAGAAGGCACCGAGCGAGGGATCGATGGAGAGCGACCAAGACGATCGATGACGTGGTGGTAGAAATAGATCATCTCGGGAGAGTCAGACTCCGAGCCGGTGACGTCCATCAAACCCGATCGACCGAGTCCATGTCCAACTCGATCTCGTGCTTTCCTTTCCTGGCCAGCCTTCCATCGGAACAATGGCTTCGCCGCCGCCCTACAGCACATGTCCGTTCCGCCCTGGGCTGGAACCATGCATAATACAGTATGGTCACCGTTTTGTTTTTTCAGACTAAAAACAAATAAACAAGATTCTCAAACAGAGTATTGCCATGCAAGCTACACACTTCATTCGTCCTATTGGTCCTGATCTATCAACAAAAAATACTGCTGTAGAAACACACACATACAAAATTACAAATACAGTAGAAAATACTCAAGCAAAGCAAGCACGGTTACAAGCATGCGAATACAGGGTACTGACTGAGGTATAGACATCCATCGATCGCCAACATTTCGTGGAAAGAAACAGACCAAGACAACGACTACGGAGTTTTCGTCACAGTCAAACCGATGATCAACGGCACAATTGAAAGCAGGGATTGCAAATTCAAAAAACAAAAACGCGGTTAAGGTGGCTTCCGGAGGAGATTTCTTGCACAGAAAAAAAGTGGACTATAATCAGACCAAATATTCAGTTAAAATTAAAATTTTCCATTTTCCTTAAATTAGGAAAACCTGTACAGGCATCGACGGTTAATGGGAGCTGGAGTGGACGACCTAGTGGCCGCGCCAAATTTGGAAGGAAATTTCTTTCAACACAATTTTTCAACAGCCAAAATAGCATCACACGTATATAGCTGCGACCTGAAACAAGATGGATAGGGAGTAACAGTGGCTGACGAATTGCCGAAGTAGCACATGAAAATGGCCAGGGGCACTTCTTCCAAAACAAGGGGATCACCACACAAAACTTACATACATTTACATATGCAAGGGTATTTGAGTTTAATTACACAGCCAGCACGCATAAACATCCAAAAGTTTCGCGTCATCGGGTAGGCAACAGTGCACTGCCGCGTTGATTTTCAGTTATGTCGATGTCTCCATGGCACACATAGTTTCAGGAAAACATCGTAGATCGCACAGGAAGTTTATCTTCAGCTCAGTCGAGCATGTCCATGGGGACCTGGACTAGGGTGATTGCCCACGACAAGAATGTCCTTGATCCGGTTTAACGGCGGAACGGCGTGGTTGATCCTCTGTAAAGCAAACAGGTGTGTGGTGTTTATAAGAAATTCAGAACTCAGCTGCCACTGTAAAACTAAACATGGTACACAACTGACAGTAACAACAGGAGTTGCTGGAATATAAATGTCAGGAAATTCTAACAGGCTACCTACTGACACATGAGTTCCTGAAATCCCAATATCTGGCACTATGGGACAGCCAACAGAACATAGCAGGCAGAGCTTCGGAATAAAATTCGCAGGGAAAATAAACTGTTGGATGATAAAAGGCGCTGTGCTCCATGGCAACGTGTTTATAAGAACATGCATGATACGGCCATCAGTTACAGTATGGTAGTATTAGAATAGCAAAGACAATAATCTGATTTCCCCGCAACTATATAAAGAACTTTCATGAAAAGAAGGATGCTTAATATTTTCAGATATAGACATATGTATGGATAACTGTATTTATGCTATTTCCTACCTGAATTTCAAGCCCAGCTAGTCTGTTTCAGTGGCAAGGAAAATTTGGCTAGTATGTTCAAGAGGAAGGTGTTCCGCAGTTACCTCCTTGCTGCTACCAGGCTGCAACTGGACCTGCTGAAGCTGCAGCTTGCCCCTCAGCCAGCGCCGCCGGAAGTACGCCATCCCCATCAAAGCAGCGCCGGCCACAATGACCGGCCAGAACTTGTTACTTTCCCTAGCACTCCTGTACAAAGATATCATTTGCTTCCGCAACCACGCATTGCGTGGGACTCCAGAACCAGAACCAGAACCATCAGGCCTGCTCTCTTCACCAGACGCAACAACCTCGGACGAACCGGTGACAGGGTCCACAGTGTCCAGAGTTGGATCTTCAGTTTTCTGCTGGATTGTTTTATTTTCATTTGCTGACCAACTGAATTCTTTCTTGGCGTCCTCCGGTGCACTGTAACCAGATGAGGAGAACCTAACCGGGTCTTGCCCGGCCAGACTCGCCTGTTGCAACATGTTGCTGTCATCAGACTCTATGTCATCGGAAGGAAGGCTTTTCCCTCTGTCGAAGGATGGGATCCTGTCTAGAAGATCATCCTTGAGCTTCTCCTCATTCCTACTGTCATCGCCCTCGTCAGAAACTGCGTGTTTGCTGCCACGCTCCTCCTGTCGCATACTCTCAGCATCATTCTGAGGCACCGAGAAATGGCCAGACATCAGTAGTGCTGAATCATCCCTCTTTGTACCATACTCCTGCTCCTCGTCGGAAGGTTCGGAACGCGCTGGACCAGGTGATGATGCATAGTTTGATGCGGTGAGCTGAACCACCTCCCAGTCGTTCCCGCGGGGAGAGGTCTGCCCTGTGGTACCACTCTGGTCAGCTGGCTCCATCTTCCTGCGATCAAAGTAAGAGAAAAATGCATCTGTTGGAAGGCTGTACATGACAAGCTGTTGCACTTAGACAATACTACGATGATAGCTCGTGAGTGAGATGCAGGGGATGTTGCAGTTACATCTTGCCTAACTTTCAGAGCTGTGCATTCAGTTGAGGCCAGTGATGCGTAATCTTTTAGGTGACTGAGATTGGCAATGAAAAATCCAAGCAGCTGACAGTCACCAAAACTAATCAGTATAAATCCAAGCAGCTGACAGTTCCGATGCAACAACATCAGAGTTGTGATAAGCAAGCTACTACGTGTAAACGCAGGCGTAACAGAGTAGCTCTGTGTGAGTGGAGTATAAATACTAAATCAATCAGCTAAGATTGAGCAACGAAGCGCGAAGCGCATATACAGCTAGCCCTGTCGATTGATTTAGGCAGCGTCAGAGATGAGAACCATCAGGCAAAGCATCCGGCCGTCAGCATAAGCAGAAGCCGAAATCTAGCGAAGCGCGAACTAACCAGAGGAGGAGGGATCGATGGATCGTGGGCGCTGGAAACGAACGAAAGGCGAGGAAAGGGCCCATACATACCAGAGGCTTCGGTGGCGGTCGCAGCAGCAAGCAGGCGAGCGGTCGATGGAGGGCGAGTGGGGAAAGGAAGAGGGAGAAGGAGAGGAACTAGAACTACCCCGCCCGCCGTAGCTGGGGGAGACGTGGCGTCACGTTGCGTGCCCAGATTTTTCTTTCCTTTTTTTTTTTCGGTGAGTGGAGTGGAGGGACCCGAGATCTTTTCCTGCCACGCTGGGCTGGGCTGGGCTTTCTCTTCCGCTATGATGGGCTTTCGAGTGCTCATTCTTTCACTTTTACCCACAGAGATTCAAAAAAAAAAAACAGAGAGAGGACTCTCATTTCCCTTCTTTTCTCTCTCAATCGAGCCGGCTTGTCGCCCCGGGCCTCTCCACTCCTCCGCCGGCGGTTCTCGCCGGAGTGGAGACGGGAGAGGTGGCCGACCTCCCTATGTGAATAGTAGAAGTAGGTTGGGTGTCTTTGTTTTGGTTTTGGCGCTATGCTGGTGACTATAGCAGTTGTTTACGGACTATCTCAAGCTACGGCGAGGGAAGACTAGTGAAATCCCCAAATCGATCTCCATGGTGGAGGAAAGAACATGATGAACTGATTTAGTGGTTGCTTTTTTTTAGAGAGGAGGGGCAAAGCCCCCAATTTCATTCATGAATGAAATTTTAGTGGTTGCTTAGTGAATAAGTTTGATGGGGCGCGGGCCTCAGGTACTCCCAAGCTCGATGACGCCTCTTTTGGTCACCAAGGTAGTGGAGGAGGGGTCAGTGCGTCGGAATCTTGAGGCTCCTGGAAAGTTGGGAATCTATGTCTTGTTGCGGTGGAGTCAATCAGCGGAGCCATCATTTGACTGCCACTAACTTCGTCCATGATTTGGCCACTCGCTCTCGAGCGCGTGCTGTACTCGAGACCTCTCTGCCCAGTGCCATATTGAGGATCATTATCCTATTCGGCACTGATCAGCGCCCATATCGTCCAACGTGGCCATGTCCTTTTTAGGCTTAAGGCACCACGTGCCCGACTTTAAATTAATAAAGCTCAAGACTCAGCATCCACACATACACCATTGTTAAGCTTACAAGCAACTAGCCACCCCTTAGCTTAGATGAAGCTAGGTGACAATGGTTTTAAACAAACTAGACTGAAACATTGATACCAGGCACATATGACAACAGCGGACGCATCTGCGCTACACCCTACAGTTGCATCATGGGGTTGACATGGGTAGCGCTGAAGAGGGCCTTAAGCGTGAAGTGGCCATGTCCTAGCGGGCGGTGTCTTGGACATGATCGTGTTTTGCGATCTTTTTTGGGTGTTTTCTATAAAATGTGATGAACTAGTCATAATTCTATTTTCTGTGAGGCCCTTCATATAAATGTACACTCACCGTTTTTTTTTTGAGTGGTTATTCGAGTCCTTTCCCTGTTAAAAACACGTTCGCCTTTGGTCTTAGCCCATATGCCATACTGATTTTTTTTGGAACATCCGGCAATATCCTGTTGATTGGTTCAATCTATCTACGGGCCAGCCCATACACTATACGGTGCAGGAACACAGCACGACCGTCCATCACTAGCTAGTCGATTAGTTACCCTAAAAAAAAAGCTAGTCGATTAGTTAAAAAAAAAAAACTAGTGGATTAGATTCAGCTGAGCAACTCCTCCAAGAAAAAATATTACGGCTAGACCTAGCTAGCAATTGCTAGATCCCGTTCCCATGCATCGCTTCTTGGCTGGATTCGTCGATCTGTCGGGAGATCGTGTAAAGTAATTTAAGCGTCAAGGAAGATGATGAAGGCCCGGCGGTTTGTCAACGTGGTGACGGATAGCTATCTGCTGAGTCGCATCAAGCTCAAGAGCAATCTCTTCTACCCGTCCGCCGTGGAAGCACAGCAACAGGCGGCCGCCAACAAGAAGAATCATGCGAACAGAGCAGCTGCTGTTGCGGCGGCGGACGTCTTGCGATTACCCCCGTCGAACCTCAGACTCAAACCATCTTCACGCCCGTCCTTCACGAGGCTCAACTTCATGCCCTTCTACGGTGCCGGCGGCGGCGAGGGAAACGTCCTCTGCGTCGACGAGTCCGGCCACACCGCCCTCTACGACGCCGACGCCTCCACCATCGAGATGATGCCCGACCTCTTCAGTCCCAAGGGCAGCGTCAACCCAATCTCCTACTCCGTCGCCCGCGGCGCCGGCGACCCCGCCCGCCCTGACGCGCTCTATCTCCTGGAAGGCGTCTTCCACAGCCACAGTCCTAGCAGGTTCGCGGCCCTCGTCTACGACGACCCCAACCCCAACCCGAGTCCCTTCTCCGGCAAGGAAGGGTACGCCTGGCACTGGCGCCCGCTCCCTCCGCCGCCGGTCCACCTCAGCTCCTAGGTCGACTGCCACACGCTGCTCCACGCCAAGGACGGCGGCCGCACCATCTACGTCTCCTATACTACCTTTCCCGACCCCAATGGCACCTACCGCTTCGACACGGGCACTGGCGAGTGGACCAGGCCGGTGACTGGAGGCTGCCATTCTTCTCCCAGGCCGTGCACGTCCCCGAGCTCGGCGACGGCCTCCTCTTCGGCATCGAGCGCCACCATCCCTACCGCTTCTGCGCCATGGACGCCTCCGGCCTCAGCATGAACAAAGCTCCGGTGCTGCAGCACGCTTGGCTTGACATAGTTGACCCGCCGCCGGAGTGGTTCCCGGGGTTCAACAGCATGGCGTACCTCGGGGATGGCAGATTCTGCATCCACAGGAGATTCGACATCATGGCCGAATTTGGGATGGAGTCGGTGTCGGTCGGCACGGTGGTCCTGCTCACCGGAGTCGAGGTGGTGCGGTCAGGATCTAGGCTCCGAATGATCAAGCACAAGTCCAAACGTCTCGACTGCGAGATAAACCATGTGCTCTGAAAAAATATATACTTCCTGCCAGCAGCCCAGCAGCACAGAAAGGTGATCTATATTTATTAGTACTGAGTATACGACACGATAATCAATCGATTTTTATCTATATTATGATTGGAGAACGATGAGATTCTGATTGAATTATTGCACGACAACGTTGTTTACAAAAAAAATTGATGGGGCTTTGTGGCTGTCTAAAACAATGCAAATTTGCAAATAATAATAAAACCTAGACTATAATCGGAGAAAGTCAATCAAGCAATGTAGATTGTAGACTATTGTTCCAGCTTCTCACTGCCCAGCTGGCTGGGCATTGTCGACCTAACCAGTTCAGGTGTACTTCTTGGAGAACCCAACCTTGCCTGCCATATTCACTTTCCTCGTGCAGTTGTTGAACTTATCATGGCATTTGATACTCGTCAGATCTGATGAATTTGCGCTAAAAAATGAACCGAAAGATGGTTTCAGAGAAACCACATGGTTTTTACTCTTAATTTATTTAATACCCTGCACACTGATGAATCCATATGGGCCGCAGCAGGGCGTCCGTAACTCTGTGGTGATTAGTAATGCGTGTCGAGACAGCCGCCAAAACAATGCGAGGCACTCAGCGATGGACTGACTGTCGATAGTTCTTTGCCGGCGGCGAGAGCGTCACACCACACGCAGTCAGCTGCCGGAACATGAATTTGTAAAACAAGTTGCCTAAAAAAGAACGTTTTCTCTCTTAAAAAAGAACTAAAACGTTTTCCATATCAATATTGATTAGCTAACTATCTACGGGCCGGCCCATATACTACGGTGCCAGATAAGCTGAGATTAGAACAAGACGAGCAATACTAAGGCGACCTAGCTAGCACAACTTGCTAGATCTGTTCCATCGGGAGATGGTTTGAAGGAAATCAACTGTGAAAGAAGATGATGAAGGCCCGGCGGTTTGTGAACGTGGTGACGGACAGATATCTGTTGAGTCGCATCAAGCTCAAGAACAATCTCTTCTACCCGTCCGCCGCGGAAGCACAGCAACAGGCTGCCGTGGTGGCCGCCGACAAGAAGAATCATGAGAACATGGCAGGTTCGGCGGCGGCGTTGGCGGTGGACGTCTTGCGATTACCACCGCCGAAACTCGTCATCAAACCCTCTGGGCACCCGTCCAACACGAGCCTCAATTTCACGCCCTTTTACGGTGGTGCCGGCGGCGAGGAAAGCGTCCTCTGCATCGACGAGTCCGGCCACGCAGCCCTCTACGATGCTGCCGGGTCCACCGTGGAGATGATGCATAACTTTTTATTTGAGAATAACAAGAGCAACTGTACACAAGAGACATGCAAAAGTAGTAGAACCCATAATATTTTAGGTTTGTCGATGATTACTATAAGACATTATATTTCAGTGACTAGTATAAATCATCAACATATTGCTGAATCAACTTTAACTTGTAAAAGACATTTGACCAAGGAAAAATGATCATGCTCATCATTCAGTTTATACTCTACAAATTTATATATATTCTCTTACATAACCATACACTACAAACGTGTATTAAGATATTTGCTAGGTTGTATGTTTTGAAATTCCTAAAAAATATTTAATAATAAATTTGAAAAGAGCATTCACACAATTAATATTATATAGATATGCTAATAATTAACAAATTGTAGGAAAAACTAAGGAGGCATCTAGTTTTCCTTCTTTGTTTATTTTATAATTTAAGGTGGTATTGTGTATTGTTAAGGATATAATATATCAAAATGGAAAACTTGTTCCACAACTTAGATATATTTTCAGTGATACACATTTCAACTATATAATTACAAACAACTAAGAAAAAATATTGAATGGTTAACAATGTTAATTAATCAGTATACAACATATATAGCACCATATAATAAAAACCTAAGGAAGTATAGAATTTTAGTGTAATTATATTTACTTTAATTGGCCCCACTTCCAAAAGAATAATTGGAACGCACTACCAGGAAAAGCCTTTCTGTGGCGCACCAAAAATGACTTTCTGTGGCGCATGGTGGGTGCGCCACAGAATTGTCGCCACAAAAATGTGAATTCTGTGGCGCACCACTTGGTGCGCCACAGAAATCCCAACATTCTGTGGCGCACCCTGTTCTTTGCGCCACAGAAACTTGTTTAGTGGCGCATTGTGAGGGGGTGCGCCACAAAAAATGGTGCGCCATAGAACAAAAAACCATGCGCCACAGAATTTATGTACAGGTATTTGGAATTTGCTGCTGCCCGCTGTACAAATACAGGTATATTACAGGAATACAGGTATATTACAGTATTTATACAGATATAACGGAAAAAATAATATTTTGACAGGTATATGAAAACAAACACATTACTATGTCATCACATTACTTATATCCCGAGATAACATACATATAGAGTGACAAGTGTGAAATTTTTACAGAAATGTTGATACAAAACTTCATCGTTTCATAGGTTACAAATGAAGTGTTCACCGCCTACACTAGGATCAAATCGAGTACATCTGCGATGATAGTGAGCAAGAGCGGGAGCACGATGATCATGGAGCCTTCTTCTTGAGCGGCGCCGGGAACGGTTTATACATCACCTTCGTCATCCACGTCATGTCGTCATTCTGCAACTCTAGGCGTTCCTCGATGTCCCTCTGGCACAACCCTGGAGATGGATTGGGATATATATTGGTTAATAATATAAATAGAGTATGCATGATAAATCTATAATAAAAGAAAATAAAGAAGCACTTCTGGCGAGTGAGGCAAGGTTTTCTTTTATAATACATCCTACCTCGGCCGCGGTAGTTCAAGGCCCCCCTGCTGTGTTGACATCTTCGACGAGGATTTCCGATAACTTCGTCTGGATGCGATGAAAGTCTTCTCTAATATCAACATTGGTGAGCTTCTCGTCATGTTTGACCCATTCTCGCATACTAGATGGCATCCTCAATTGCTCTTCATCTCGGACATACGCTTTAAGTTGACGGAGGGCGTAGAAGGCATCCTTCACGCTGCCAGGCTGCTGCTTGAGGCAAGGGAACTTGGTCACATGCTTGAACCGGTGCTTCTTGTCTTTCGTAAAAGCTTCCGCCTTATTTTCGAAGGCGCCTCCCTTTTGGGTGTAGCCCACGATAGCATCATCGAGAACACCCTTTATTTTGGTGTAGTCTTTCGTCCTCTGCACACTCCCCGAGTCGAAATAAGTGGCAAGGGACCACCTCGGGTTTAGGACGATGAGGATGCAGAACGTGTCCCTGCTCAACACAATTGTTGGAAAGGATCAACAATGGAAGAAATCGATAAGAAAGCATAAGTTATGATGGCGGCGAGCGGATGTGTACTTACTCGGGAAAGAAATGCACAAGAAGGCTGGAGGTACTCTGTTGCCCTGTTCCGTGTCCTTGATCCTTCCACCAGCTGGCTGTCACGCATGTAGTAGGGATCCGCTACCACGACGTGCAGGAGATTATCTCTCGAGATCTTCATCGCCGCATTGAGCGCGTACAGGCGGACCAAGTTATAGTTCAGCCGTTTAAAGTGAAATAGATTGAAGACGTCCTCGTACGCTATGAAGAACAGATCCGCGGGGGCTTCACGGACGAAGTCGAGCTGATCATCCATTGGCACTTGGACCGTGAACACCGGGTAATTTAGATTCTTGTCTTGAAGAAGGAGGCCCTCTAGGTGCTAGATAGATTGATGCAAAGCGTGCATGTGTCCATATGCGAAGCAGAGCATCTCAGGAGGCAGTATCGGTTTACCAGCTTCATGAAGTCGGTGCGCCAAGCCATCCGGACGGGGTGGTATCAAGTCTTCACGACCCGGGATAGTCATAGGAGGTGGCTGGCTCAAAGAGGCGCCTGCCTTTCTCTTCCTGTGCTTCTTGTGCTTCGCGTCTGGCGGTGCTAACCCCGCCTCGGCAACCGTCTTCTCTGGGGCTGTAAACCCCTCGCGAACCGTATTCCGTATTGTGCCAGGGGAGAAAACGTTAGTCGGTTTGTCTAGAGCTTCATCGCCTGTAACAGCCCGAAGTTTGAAAACCTAAAAACCCGATTAAAATTTCCACTTTTTGATTGCTTTGCATCATGGCATACCCATTTTAAATTGCTAAAGTTAATTAAGGCAACACTTGGAAATTAAAACAAAGGAAACAAAACCCTTCCCAAATTGTTCCAATCAAATATTTTACTCAACTTGGCAGAACCAATAATTCTTGAATTTCCAAATTGTCCAGGAAGTTCCAAGAATGCATTTTATAAATATTGGTCAAAGGCAAATTCTTGCCAAGCAAAGAAATAAAATTGGGAATTCAAAATTGGTTCAATTCAAATCCTATTTTGAAACCAAGCTAAACCTTTCCAAAAATTCAAACTAAATTTATGGGGAGCTTCAATAGTAGTGTGAGAGCCTCCATGAATAATTTCACTATTTTTGGAAATGCTCAAATACTCCAAATAAAAATATTTTGGAAATTATTAAAAATGACCTTTTCGAACCCTATGAACAATTGGTGTTCAAAACTTTTTATTTTAAATCGCCAATTTTTGTGGAGCTTCTATCTAGTACGAAGAGGCTACACAAATTTTTGCACATTTTTCTAAAATGTTTTTGTGCCCCATTTAATTACCTAAAGTGCTGCTGGTTCTAAAGGGTTTTAGAAAGAAACTGAAGAAGGACCAATCCGTGAAGAAAACAAATCTGACAGGGGGTTATCCGCAAAAACGTCGTCTCTCTCCTCTCACCTCCTCCAGCGCACTGGCGCCATGGCGCCGTGTCGCTCGCACGCTGCCCGCTCCAGGGCCCCCCTGCTCTCCTCTGCCTGCAAGGAGAAGAAGAGCACGCCCCCACCGAGCCCCACTTGCTCCTTCCCCTCGCTCACCTGCTCCCCTCTCGCTACCCTTGCTTCCCCCACCACGGCCGAGCCGCCATGGCCGTCGCCGACGCATCGCCACCGTTGTAGGCCTCCCCGAGGCAAGCCGAGGCCACCACGAGCTCCGCCTCGACCACCTCCTCCTCTACGAGCAAGGAATCGCCCAGGGGAGCTGAGCACCGCCGTCGCCATCCTTTTCTTCCCGAGCTCCGGTCGCCGCCACCGCGGACGATCCCGTCACCGTCGAGCCATCTCAGGTCCTCCCGTGCACACCACGACGTCCGCCTCTTCGTCCTCTACCTCCCGGCCAGAGGAATCGAGCCGCGGCGCGAGGAGCTGTCGTCGCCATGCTCGACTTCCCGACCGCGGCCGCTGCGTCACCGCCGCTTCGCCGGGCGATTGCCGCCGCTCCGGTCCATCCCCAGCCTCGTCGTTGCTTCGCACGAGTCCGTGGTGAGCACGCCTTCCTCCGCGACCCCTCTGTCCTTTCCCTCGCTCCCTGCGTCGCCGTCTCCCCGCCGGCCATCGTGCGCTGCCGTGTGCTGCCGTACCGAGTTTCAGCTCGGATTTTCCGAGTTCGGAGCAAATCGGATTATCCGCTTATTTTCAGTACGGGAATGAGTTAGTTCCTTAGCCAATTTCTCAACCATCTCCGACGATCGGAATTTCCGAGTCAAAAGGAACTCGGATTTTCCGAATAAGGTCAGTACGCAGTTTGTTTCGGTCCTTAGCCGAATTTTCAAAAACCCCAAATCGATCGGATATTCCGATTTAGGAAAGGAACCGGACTTTCCGATTTGGTCCAGTACAAAAAGATTCTCCTGTTCCCTTTTATTCCTCCTACTTTGGTTAAGTATCTCAAGTGTGGTTTAAAATACTTATTAAAGGCCAATAATTTTAAAGAGGAAATAAAATATTTAACAGCACATATTTAAATTAGTAAATTAATAAAATTAATAACTTTTTAACCGGACATCCGAAAAAGGTGTTCCTTATATCAAAAGGCTCAGAAACACATGAACTGTCCAGAATCATCATCATCATGCATAATTGCTCACCATTACAATACTGTGCTTCTAGTAGGATTAGAATCACTAAGATAAATATGAGGGTAGTCCAAATAATACCAAATTATTTGGGACGCTCATTTAAATTGATGACCATGTCTAGGATCTCATAGTTGCATTAAAATGTCATATCATCATTTTTGTATGCATTGCACAATTGCCATGTGTTGATTATTGTTTCCTTTCCGGTGTTGTTGTGCTTCGGTAGATCAAGGAGCTGAAGTGCCACCACCGTATCGTGACGACCCGTATTACCAGCCGTATCAACAAGGCAAGCGTAATCCCCCCTCTGAGCATATCTTATCCTATTTTCCGCAAATATTTTCTCCATTATAATATTGCATGCGGTTCTAAATGTCTTTTGTTTGGATTAGAGTATCCTATAGAATGCATTAAGGTTCCTTATGCCATTGACCTGTTTCCCCACCTAATTACCATAGGTTGTATTGTTGGCCATGAAATATCTAGCTATGCTAGTTGATGCTTAGCCCTGCTTAGCTAAAATGCCTAGAGGTACTATGGTGGTACATGTTGGAAACAGGTGTAACTTGTGACAGTGATGTTGATGGTGGAGAAAATTGTGGTGATGGATAATAAAATGCTAAAAGGTGGGGATGAGAGGCCACATGGGATGTGGTGGGTTGTCTCGTTCCCGCCGCCTAAGTGCGAGTTCTTTACCTCTTGAACCAAGACGAGCGTACTACCATGCGTGGGCTATATGGAACCCCCGTCGACCAACTAACTTGAGCGGGACTAGCCAGGGTCCTCTAGTTTGGCTTTCCATTTGCGCGTGCGTGATGGTGGTGTGAACTGCGATGAGGATGATGGTGTTAGGAAAATAAGTGGCCATAGGGCGGGGTGTTGTGATCCTGGCAGCCCTATCCTCACTGATGATCCTGGGTTAGTCCTTAACAAGGTAAAGGTTGTAGCCGTTTCACACTCAGCCGGCTTTTCCCGGAAGAGAGCTAATGTCTGGCAATGAGTCTGGCGGTACGCGTGGATAAGGAGCTGGGAGGTCCCTCGCGGAACCTGGCGACTTTCACATTGTACACCCCTGCAGGGATAAATCTTTTCGAAAAGCCGTGTCCGCGGTTATGGACGACTTGGGAAGTGAAGGTAAGATCATAGAATAACTTTAACGGAATGATTAAAAACTGGGTACTAGAGGTACCATTCAAGATTGCAAGGTGAGCTTCCTCGAGGGTGATTCGGGGAGGTGCCTTTGTTGAACAGGTACAATGGTGATGTTGGTGATGATTGAGAAAGGTGATCTCAAAGAAAAGAGTTACTTCTTACCCCTTTTCAAAAATAATCTGATTAGTCGATGCCATGGAGTTGTGTTTTAAAAATAAAATCAGCTTTATGCAAAACAGCCATAAAACCTTTGAAAGCCAATCATGGAGCATATATTAGCTCTTAATCTTGCGAGTTCGTCGAACTCAACGTCGTTTGCTTATTTTCAGGAAAGGACTTCACCGACCTCGAAGGTGGGTTCTTTGTGGACGTCGACGAGTAGTCTGGCGTTCCCAGGTGGCAGCTTGGGACATCCCGGAATAGCTGGCGCTGGTTGTTTATTTGCAGGCCTCTTAGGCCCTAATTTGGTTCTTGTTGTTTAGAACAACACACTTCGCTTCCGCATGTTGTAATGTTGGGTCGGTGACCTCTGTTTGTCATTTGCTATCTTTCTCTGTATAAGAGTTGAACTATATGATTTTTGTGTCGTAGAGTCTGTGATGTGCCAGTTGTTCCACAAGTCTTGATCTTACTATTATGCCTTGAGGGTTGCGCCCGTGTTAAGGCATCAATCGGGGTGTTGCGTTGTCTGGAGTGAGGTGTACCCAGCAACGCCTGCCAAAGGTTTTGGCCGGGGATTGGTAAACCCGTAACCTCCGCTTGTATCGCTTAACCGGTGACACGCAGCATCACTGTATAATAGTCGGGTCGGGGCGCCACAAGTTGGTATCAGAGCAGTACTGCCTGTAGGAAACCCTTCTACTGGTCGATGTTGAGTCTAGTGTTTGTGAAAATATTTTTAACCTAAAAATGAGTTGTGAAAACCATCTTAGGATTCTTTTTACTCCTTATCTGGTTACCCTCTAATCTCGGAGCAATCTTATCTCGATTTGAGTTTAAAAGTTTTTCCTTCTCATCTGTTACTTCAAAATGATTAGGAATCTCGGGGTTGGAATTCTCACCTGTTACTTGAGTGTTATGTGCCCAGTTGCTCCCGCCGCGCTACAATCCGAAGCTTCATGTGCCGAGAAACCATCTGGAGTACGACGAAAATTCCTATCAACTCAGTTGTTTACGGCCCCTTGTATTCCTATCAAGTTTAATCTCTTAAATCCTTTCTTTTGGGTTCTAACCCAAGGACTTGAACATAAGGTCCCGGATTGTGCCAACTAGAGTGTGTTAAGTTGTGATTTCTTAACTCTCGCTAGTAGCACATGATGCTGATCTTCAACCCAAGTCTTTTCCGTGGTCTGTGTGGTAAATGGTCGAACATTAATGTACCACCCCTCAGCTGGCTATGTAACTTCCTCTCTCCCTCAGCCTTGTTTTTAGGTTCTGCCTTGGAACCATCGGGGTTACAGCTAGGATTCTCCTAACGAGTCTCCCAACTATGTTCTTGACTCTGCTGCATCTCTCCTTTTGGGCATGGTTATCACAATTGAGTAACAACTGGTGCATCTTACACATCCTAGGATTCTCCCGAGCATGGTTGTTACCCTTGATCCTCTTCCCATCATGTGTCTTCCGTTTGACCGCCATGTTTTTCCGTGCATTGGTGTGTTCCGATGCAAGTCACTCTCTTGTGGTCCGTCAAGATTTTCACCTTCGTCTTGTTTGGAGAAATAACTCTAGTACCTTGTCCACTTCTCGGACCAGGTCAAGGTATTGTAATCCGCAGAATAAGGGGCTTGTCTAGCTTCTGGTTCTGCTCCACCTTAGAGTGTCACACTCTTTGATATCAGGGTATCGAGCTAAGTATCATGATCCTCCTGATGAAGTGATGCTCCTACACTTTGTTGCTCCCCGTCTTCCGAGTGACTTGTTACTCGAGAAGGATAAGTCGTGAGCAATGATGTCACTATCGGATATTCTCAGCAGTTCTTACTGTGCGGAAATCCAAGGATAATTATTGCCCTCCTTAGCATGATTGGTTAGCCGATCAATAAGCTGAGTTTGACAGTGCTACCAAGTCAGTTGGCTCTGATGCACTTCCTCGGTCAAAGAGCTAGGTCCGTGCCGAAGCTCCCAAGACCACCTCGTTGTGCCTTGAAAGGCATGATCCTCTCTTGAACTCAAGATCCACCGGTATGTCATGATATCCTAGAGGTGGATCGAGGTATTCTAGTCAATAATGCAAATGAAGAAGATTCTTGGATTGGTATGTCGTGATATCCTATATGTGGGTCGTGATATTCGGGAGGTCTTTCCAGAAGTATCGCCAGGTTGTCGCCTGTCCAAGCTCAACATCACAAACAACCCTTTTCTCCAAGGAAAATTGAGCTCATTAGTAAGCTGGTTCTCTGAACAACTCCCTTCCCCAAGAAAATCGTGCTGGATGTCCAGAATTATTCGGTTGAGCTTAAACAACTTGGAGAGTCGAAAGACAAGAGCTCTATCCCGATATAGCTCCTCCTCGAAGGGATGTCTAGTCTGTCCGTGTTGAAGCTAGGTGGTATCTCCTCTGTGGATATGCTATCCTAAATTTTTTGATTTGATTTGGGCTATCGTCAAATCAAACTCAGACTAACACATTCAGTAGGTTAAACTCAGGTTAGAAAGATGATAGTCTGACCAATACTTATGCCTAGTTCTGGTGAAATATGAGTATACAGACTTGGAGTACCTGGATAAGTTTGTTGTTGAGCCCATCAACTACCTTCTTATCTTCTCCTTGTTTGAGGAAATTTATATTGGATACTGGGCGTTAGCATTGGAAAATTGTTGGAACTAACTTTGTGTAGTCACAAGGTATATGTTCTGGAAGTTAGAAGTGACTTCCCTTGATTCACGTGCAATTGCTGAAAGATATCGCCTTGGATCTGAGTGAATTGTCTGGTTTCTCGGAATCATTTCAACTCGATCAAGCATGTGTAGGATATTCCCGGAATGGAATGTTGTTACCTCCATCCGATGGGAATCCCATCTATGCATCCAAGTCACTGGTGGAATTGTTCCAGAAAGAGAGGAATTCTGAGAACTTCTTCGTCTTCTTTGGTGTTTCCCCACAAGGACTAAATCGTGTCTCGTTGCAAGTAAATCAAGTAGGGCAGCTGTCCTCTGACAAGTTGCTAATACTAGAGTTCCGCCATCTCGTTCCTCCTTTGGAGTTTGACATTCTAGTCCAACCCTTGGGGTCTTAGCAACTGTAATCCGTGGTATGCATTGCCAAGCTTCCTATTCCTACCGGTGCTGTGTCCAAAGTATCTCTACACCCGATCAGATCTAAATATCAATCAGAAACGATAGTTGGTGATCCTCAAGAAGCTTGTTCACGACGTCTGGAGAAATCAAGAAGTGTTCCTGATTCTAACGTTTGCGGAGTTTCCGAAGTTCTCTCGATCTAGCTTTCCGATCCTTCTCCAGGGATCTCAAATGCCCCTTCGTGAGGAAAGTTCTACTCAAGCCGACTAGTACAAGTTGCCTCCTCATCTGTTGGAATCTTGTTTAGCATTCGTCTTCAGAAATCAAAGGCCTTGTGCAAAGTTCATATTCTGAATCTTTTGAGAGAACGGTTGTCGGCCAACCGGAAACTTCTAATCAATCTCCCGTCAAACGCTTGTGTCTCCTAACTCTCAATTCAAGGGATGGTTGAAGTCTCATCCGAAGTGCTACTAGGAGGTACTCGGTCGCTGTATCCTTACAAAGATCCATCCTTCCGGAAAAGTTTCCTTCTTCCTATGGTGTACTCGGATGATGACCACGAAGTGAAGCCGATGAAGATATCCATGATGCCTCGACCAACCTCTTCAAGAAAGGAGCCACCTAAAGCGAGAAGGTCGTGTGGTACCGTTGTAACCTGCTTCCCTCTTTCCTACTCTTAGAATCTCGGGACGAGATTCCTGTAAGGAGGGTAGAGTTGTAACAGCCCGAAGTTTGAAAACCTAAAAACCCGATTAAAATTTCCACTTTTTGATTGCTTTGCATCATGGCATACTCATTTTAAATTGCTAAAGTTAATTAAGGCAACACTTGGAAATTAAAACAAAGGAAACAAAACCCTTCCCAAATTGTTCCAATCAAATATTTTACTCAACTTGGCAGAACCAATAATTCTTGAATTTCCAAATTGTCCAGGAAGTTCCAAGAATGCATTTTATAAATATTGGTCAAAGGCAAATTCTTGCCAAGCAAAGAAATAAAATTGGGAATTCAAAATTGGTTCAATTCAAATCCTATTTTGAAACCAAGCTAAACCTTTCCAAAAATTCAAACTAAATTTATGGGGAGCTTCAATAGTAGTGTGAGAGCCTCCATGAATAATTTCACTATTTTTGGAAATGCTCAAATACTCCAAATAAAAATATTTTGGAAATTATTAAAAATGACCTTTTCGAACCCTATGAACAATTGGTGTTCAAAACTTTTTATTTTTAATCGCCAATTTTTGTGGAGCTTCTATCTAGTACGAAGAGGCTACACAAATTTTTGCACATTTTTCTAAAATGTTTTTGTGCCCCATTTAATTACCTAAAGTGCTGCTGGTTCTAAAGGGTTTTAGAAAGAAACTGAAGAAGGACCAATCCGTGAAGAAAACAAATCTGACAGGGGGTTATCCGCAAAAACGTCGTCTCTCTCCTCTCACCTCCTCCAGCGCACTGGCGCCATGGCGCCGTGTCGCTCGCACGCTGCCCGCTCCAGGGCCCCCCTGCTCTCCTCTGCCTGCAAGGAGAAGAAGAGCACGCCCCCACCGAGCCCCACTTGCTCCTTCCCCTCGCTCACCTGCTCCCCTCTCGCTCCCCTTGCTTCCCCCACCACGGCCGAGCCGCCATGGCCGTCGCCGACGCATCACCACCATTGTAGGCCTCCCCGAGGCAAGCCGAGGCCACCACGAGCTCCGCCTCGACCACCTCCTCCTCTACGAGCAAGGAATCGCCTAGGGGAGCTGAGCACCGCCGTCGCCATCCTTTTCTTCCCGAGCTCCGGTCACCGCCACCGCGGACGATCCCGTCACCGTCGAGCCATCTCAGGACCTCCCATGCACACCACGACGTCCGCCTCTTCGTCCTCTACCTCCCGGCCAGAGGAATCGAGCCGCGGCGCGAGGAGCTGCCGTCACCATGCTCGACTTCCCGACCACGGCCGCTGCGTCACCGCCGCTTCGCCGGGCGATTGCCGCCGCTCCGGTCCATCCCCAGCCTCGTCGTTGCTTCGCACGAGTCCGTGGTGAGCACGCCTTCCTCCGCGACCCCTCTGTCCTTTCCCTCGCTCCCTGCGTCGCCGTCTCCCCGCCGGCCATCGTGCGCTGCCGTGCGCTGCCGTACCGAGTTTCAGCTCGGATTTTCCGAGTTCGGAGCAAATCGGATTATCCGCTTATTTTCAGTACGGGAATGAGTTAGTTCCTTAGCCAATTTCTCAACCATCCCCAACGATCGGAATTTCCGAGTCAAAAGGAACTCGGATTTTCCGAATAAGGTCAGTACGCAGTTCGTTTCGGTCCTTAGCCGAATTTTCAAAAACCCCAAATCGATCGGATATTCCGATTTAGGAAAGGAACCGGACTTTCCGATTTGGTCCAGTACAAAAAGATTCTCCTGTTCCCTTTTATTCCTCCTACTTTGGTTAAGTATCTCAAGTGTGGTTTAAAATACTTATTAAAGGCCAATAATTTTAAAGAGGAAATAAAATATTTAACAGCACATATTTAAATTAGTAAATTAATAAAATTAATAACTTTTTAACCGGACATCCGAAAAAGGTGTTCCTTATATCAAAAGGCTCAGAAACACATGAACTGTCCAGAATCATCATCATCATGCATAATTGCTCACCATTACAATACTGTGCTTCTAGTAGGATTAGAATCACTAAGATAAATATGAGGGTAGTCCAAATAATACCAAATTATTTGGGACGCTCATTTAAATTGATGACCATGTCTAGGATCTCATAGTTGCATTAAAATGTCATATCATCATTTTTGTATGCATTGCACAATTGCCATGTGTTGATTGTTGTTTCCTTTCCGGTGTTGTTGTGCTTCGGTAGATCAAGGAGCTGAAGTGCCACCACCGTATCGTGACGACCCGTATTACCAGCCGTATCAACAAGGCAAGCGTAATCCCCCCTCTGAGCATATCTTATCCTATTTTCCGCAAATATTTTCTCCATTATAATATTGCATGCGGTTCTAAATGTCTTTTGTTTGGATTAGAGTATCCTATAGAATGCATTAAGGTTCCTTATGCCATTGACCTGTTTCCCCTCCTAATTACCATAGGTTGTATTGTTGGCCATGAAATATCTAGCTATGCTAGTTGATGCTTAGCCCTGCTTAGCTAAAATGCCTAGAGGTACTATGGTGGTACATGTTGGAAACAGGTGTAACTTGTGACAGTGATGTTAATGGTGGAGAAAATTGTGGTGATGGATAATAAAATGCTAAAAGGTGGGGATGAGAGGCCACATGGGATGTGGTGGGTTGTCTCGTTCCCGCCGCCTAAGTGCGAGTTCTTTACCTCTTGAACCAAGACGAGCGTACTACCATGCGTGGGCTATATGGAACCCCCGTCGACCAACTAACTTGAGCGAGACTAGCCAGGGTCCTCTAGTTTGGCTTTCCATTTGCGCGTGCGTGATGGTGGTGTGAACTGCGATGAGGATGATGGTGTTAGGAAAATAAGTGGCCATAGGGCGGGGTGTTGTGATCCTGGCAGCCCTATCCTCACTAATGATCCTGGGTTAGTCCTTAACAAGGTAAAGGTTGTAGCCGTTTCACACTCAGCCGGCTTTCCCCGGAAGAGAGCTAATGTCTGGCAATGAGTCTGGCGGTACGCGTGGATAAGGAGCTGGGAGGTCCCTCGCGGAACCTGGCGACTTTCACATTGTACACCCCTGCAGGGATAAATCTTTTCGAAAAGCCGTGTCCGCGGTTATGAACGACTTGGGAAGTGAAGGTAAGATCATAGAATAACTTTAACGGAATGATTAAAAACTGGGTACTAGAGGTACCATTCAAGATTGCAAGGTGAGCTTCCTCGAGGGTGATTCGGGGAGGTGCCTTTGTTGAACAGGTACAATGGTGATGTTGGTGATGATTGAGAAAGGTGATCTCAAAGAAAAGAGTTACTTCTTACCCCTTTTCAAAAATAATCTGATTAGTCGATGCTATGGAGTTGTGTTTTAAAAATAAAATCAGCTTTACGCAAAACAGCCATAAAACCTTTGAAAGCCAATCATGGAGCATATATTAGCTCTTAATCTTGCGAGTTCGTCGAACTCAACGTCGTTTGCTTATTTTCAGGAAAGGACTTCACCGACCTCGAAGGTGGGTTCTTTGTGGACGTCGACGAGTAGTCTGGGGTTCCCAGGTGGCAGCTTGGGACATCCCGGAACAGCTGGCGCTGGTTGTTTATTTGCAGGCCTCTTAGGCCCTAATTTGGTTCTTGTTGTTTAGAACAACACACTTCGCTTCCGCATGTTGTAATGTTGGGTCGGTGACCTCTGTTTGTCATTTGCTATCTTTCTCTGTATAAGAGTTGAACTATATGATTTTTGTGTCGTAGAGTCTGTGATGTGCCAGTTGTTCCACAAGTCTTGATCTTACTATTATGCCTTGAGGGTTGCGCCCGTGTTAAGGCATCAATCGGGGTGTTGCGTTGTCTGGAGTGAGGTGTACCCAGCAACGCCTGCCAAAGGTTTTGGCCGGGGATTGGTAAACCCGTAACCTCCGCTTGTATCGCTTAACCGGTGACACGCAGCATCATTGTATAACAGTCGGGTCGGGGCGCCACATCGCCGGCCGCTGGAGGCGTCTCTTGAGATAAACCTTGGAAGACCAGGCGCTGCGTGACTGTAGTGCGACGAGCAGGTTGATCGGCTTGAGCACGGAAGGGTTCTTCATCCACAGGAGGCATGTATTTATCTTGGCTGGCGCCAGTGTTGAGGAAGGCATCGATGTCGACATTATCCTCATCATCGTCGCCCTTGCCATCAAGTTGAGGTGCAAAGGCGTTGCCTAATTGGGACGGTTGCGGTTCAGACACTCCCAACAGTTTTAAGTGGCGGCTGGTGGTGGCGACGACCGCCGGTTTCTTCCGGGCGGTGGCGACGGCTGCAAGCATCGAGGGCTTCGGGGGACGGATCGGCGGGGCCCGGAACTTCAAGGTGGCGCCGGTGGTGCGCCTGCACCCCTCATCAAGAAGACCCCCCCAAGACGAATCTGGTTCTTCGGCCATGGCGTGATCCAGTTGGGGCACTTTCCAAGGACCATGTGGTCATCGGTTCCCGGAGGTTGAATGGGGGGGGGGGGGTCGATGTCGAAATACGCAGACACTACCGTGACCACCTTGACCTTCATATTGGCCTCGTCCATTCTGGTGTGGTGCATTTCGCGGCTCTTTGGTTGTATGATAGTGCCCGCAGCAACTTCCTTCAACTCGCCGCTGGCCTCTACCCTATGCAGGAGTATGCAAGGGGAGTCCTGAGTCAACACATGTTGGGCATCATGAGATGGCAGTCATCAAAGTTGGCATAGTTATAGAAGATGACGCGGACTAACTAATTAGTTGCCTTGGTGATGGCGTCCAGCTCGGCTAATGTCGAGACAAGGGCGCGGGTGCCGGCGGCTGGACTATTATTCTCCAGCGGCTCGGGTGCAGTATGAAGCACCGCCACCATAGGGGGCGTCGGAGCGACCAAATGGAGCGGCGGCTGCGCCGCGGCGTTGGGCGGCGGGGTCACCAGGTCGGGCGACAGGTTCTGCTGGTTCATGTTGGAGTTGCTGTCGAAGAAGCTGGGCACGTGTATCGGCCCCTGTTGACCTCCCGCATTCCAGGCAGCTATCCCCTCCCATAACGCAGGGGGAAACATCTCCCGGAACCTGTCGGTCACTAACTTGTCAACTATGCTGGAGTCCACTTTTTCCTTCTCTAGTAACTCCACCTTCTTCCTTAGCTCCACAACCTTGGCTCTATCCTTGGTCGGCTTCCTCCTCTCCTTTCTGGTCGCGCCGCCATCCGAGCTGTAGTACTCTGTGAACTTCATGCTCGTACCAAAGCCAGACACACGGCCAGCTGAACTCGGCGGATCCGACTTGTCCCTATTCCTGAAAATGTTCGTCGCCCTGTTGAAAGTATTGTCCCACGGTTCCGTCGACTCCTGGGACGACCGGCCGGCCTCATTGTCAGCCTTCAACTGTTTCTCCTGTGCAGACAAAGGTGAACCCATTTAGAAATTTGGCTTTGTTATCTAATTAGATCAACGCAATGGACTTTGAGATATCTGTGGTAATTAAATTCCCTTACCAGCTCTTTCTCGAAGTCCCTCACATCCTGATCATCGGTAATGAATTCCCCAGTCTTCCAGTCCAGATGATAGCGGGACCGGACAAAGTTCCGGGTCTGCTCGTCTGTGATTTTTTCCCACGGGTTTTCTTTTCCAAGACGTGCAATCTCGGCATCCTCCTTCTCCCAAACAGGCTTTTTCCCTCGGTAACCGCCGCTTCCCAAATGGTGGTTACCTATGTTCAGATCCCGCATGTCCTTCCCCTACTGGGTCCATTTTTTAGCCTCCTCAGTTTTTATGGACAACTTGAATTCCTCGAACTCTTCTTCGGTGATGTGCGGCTCTTTTTTACTAATCTCCTCCCAGCTATCACCCTTATCGATCTTCTTCTTCACCCGGGTTTTCCAGCTGCTCAAGGCGGTGCTCATCTTCGTGATGGCTAAACTGTCTACCTTTTTGTTGACCGGCAACGGGAACGTGTATCGTTGGTGAACCCTCTTGAGGAGGTGTTCGACCAAAGCCTCATTGGATGTGCTTCTGAGGTCCTTCGTGTTGATCGACACGATTTCCCGGAGGATGCACCCTAGTTGCATGATGTACCCCGAGGCAATATCCGCAGGCGCCAGTGGTAGGCCACTTGCCGTGACCTCAGTGAACACGTCGATGACATTGGCGACCGATTGGGGTGTCCGATCCCTCCTTGGCTTCTTATTCTTCTGAGCGGCCGGGTTGCTGCCGCCAATACCACCATCCGTGTGGCCGCCGCCATCGGAGGTGGTGGTGTCATCCTCATGGCCGCCGTTACCTTCTAAGTTGTACTCGGGGTCGTCCTCCCGTCCCTCTTGCTCATCGTCGGGACGTTCGGCGCCACTAGTGGCGGCGGCATCCTCCTCCTCCCAGAATGACTTGTTCTTTTCTCTAGCTTGTTCTTCGACGCTCATGCGCTTAGAAGTGTCGGGCTCCGCGTTGGCCGACATGTTTGCATTGCATTAAAAAGAGGCAAAAAGTTAGCACAACAAAATTATAAGAAAAACATCACTTAATTAAGTACTAAGATACCCCGGCCCATGCATTAGTCGCAATACCCCATATGTGCTATTATTAGCAAAGTCATGCCAAAATTCACGAAAAAATTCGGCATGACCTTTGCTAAAAATAGGACATATGGAGTACCCGAATTTACCGGAACGGAAGTTAATCGACGTTCCGGCAATCTCAAGGGCCTCTCGGGGTACCTGCAAACATTTCATCCACAAGAATGTGGTGGCCAGAAGACCACCACCACTGATCCGAACCACCACCACACAGAACCACCACCACACAAAACCACCACCACAAAACCACCACAAGAATGTGGTGGCCAGAAGACCACCGCCACTGATCCGAACCACCACAACAGAACCATCACAAGAATGTGGTGGCCAGAAGACCACCACCACAGAACCATCTCAGTTACCTTTTCTGGAAGAGGTGGCCCCACCACTGGCACGGTTGCACAATGGCAATATGGCTTCCTGCAAAGACTGTGTATCTCTCTTCGCTTTCCTGCAATCAAAGAGTAGCATGTGTGCTGTTAGATAAAACCAGCGAAAGTAATAAAACTTGATCTACCCTATCTAAAAATTCTCTAACTCCAAAACTGTCAAGTAAAACCTATCTTCACTCATGTTAACAGATAGCATTTCTAGGCCTTTCCCATTTGATTAAATATTCAAAATTTGGGAAATGCACCTTTATAGATCTCATCTACTCCATCTCATCTTCCTTATCAAATCAAGTTTGAAAGGATTTGAAATAGTTTGCTTAATTATCCATGATGGTTTTGGGAGCTAATCAAACCAGTGACCATTAATGGAATAATCAACAACTAGCACCAAACTAAAATATACAAGTTCCACAACTAACAATATGGGGTACTCTACTGCTGCAAGCAAGCAAGCAAGCACGGGAAGCAAGCAAGCCGGTTTGGGCATTTCCACAAGCACCTAGAGTGCATAGTTCCATGGAGAGGAGGGAGGAGGAGGAAGATGGCAGGGAGGGAGGAGGGAGACCTGTGCAGGTCGGTTAGGTGGGCGGTGGCCGACGCGGGGGACGGTGGAGATGCTCCTGGCCGGGGCGCGTCGAGGCCACGCGTCGGTGGCGGGGCGGGTCGTCGAGCACGGGCGCATGGCGGGTCGTCGAGCACGGGCGCAGGTGGAGGTGCTCTAGGCGCGTCGAGGCCGTCGGCGGTGGGGCGCGGCTGGCGGGGTTACGGATGGCGGCCGGTGGCGAGTGGTTTTTCGTCGCGCGCGGGGTGCTCTGTACTCGAATTTGGGAAAGAGTGAGAGGCAGCGCGGGGTGGGCCCACCTGTAAGTGGGTTGAACAGATTTCTGTGGCGCATCCAGATGCGCCAAGATTCTGTGGCGCATCCCCACAGAATTTTGAGGCTAAAAGTGTTAAAAACTACTGCTAGTTGCTTTGTGACAACCGTACCAGCATAGCCCAATGGTTCACACACGCACACGCAAAGTGGGGCAGCCAGGTTCGAATCCTGGCTGTCTCACTTTTTTTTCTTTAAAAAAATATATTTTTGGTTAAATTTAAATAAAGAACATACACACATTTTAAAGAAAAGAATGTACACTAATTGTTAGTAGACCATTATTTTAGTCATGATATACATATATATATGTTTGTCTCACAAACACACACACACACACACAAATTAATACACCAAAAAAGTCTTCTTCGTCCCGGCCGGTTCCAAGAGCTAGCTTCTCTTCTTTCTCTTCTTGTATATATATGTTTGTCTCACACACACACACACACAAATTAATACACCAAAAAAGTCTTCTTCGTCCTGGCCGGTTCCAAGAGCTAGCTTCTCTTCATTCCCTTCTTGTATATATATGTTTGTCTCACACACACACACAAATTAATACACCAAAAAAGTCTTCTTCGTCCCGACGGCCGGTTCCGAGCTAGCTTCTCTTCTTTCCCTTCTTGGCTGTTGAATACTTTAGGCCAGGCACCTTGAGATTTCTTCGCGTGAACGGACAACCTTTAGTAGGTAGGAGGTCTTCCTTCTTTCTCTACTAGTAGTAGGCATGTCGAAGTACTTGTCGAATTCCTCCTCGATCTTCGGATCGCCGTTCTTGTCCAAGTCTTCCTCGTTGGCGTCTCCTTCCATTCCGATGATGCTCCTCTTGCCCCTCCTCACGACAACACGGCTAGGCTTTGACGGGTCGGTAATGAAGAAGCATTGCTCAACTTGGCTAGCGAGTACCCATGGCTCATTTTTCGCGGAGGCGTTCTTCGATTTGGCATCGGGTATAACCATGGTGGTGAAATACCGGCCTTCTTTCGACGTCTTGGCCCATCTCACACGGAACATTGGCACCGACTCTCCACAGTAGTTGAGCTCCCATATCTCCTCGATCCTTCCGAAGTATCTTTGCTTGACAGTAGCCTCGTCATCGCCGTAGGATAGCATAGTTACTCCTGAGTTTTGATATTCGCTATTCCTGTCCTTTTCCTCGGTGCAGAATCTGAAACCGTGATGTCGTACGACTGATAGGTCCTTACGTTGTGCCCGGGGCCCTGTGATAAGGAGAATATGAGTTTTTCATCTCTCGTAGATGGCTTTTTGAGCTGTGCTTCAAGCAGTTGCCTTTTCTTGAACCAACTCGTGAAGCTGGAGTTGTGCTCTCTGGTTACGTCTCCCTTCTTCCTCGGCCGGCCCAGGTCGATGTAATTCTTCTCGATTAAGCTTTGTGCTCTTCCACCCAAGGTTCGATCAATTGTAAGTGTTGTAGCGCGACCCGGTGAGCCCTGTCGAAGTCATCGCGTCGACCACGAATGATGACAGGGAGTGAGCGGTAGCCCTCGCGGTGACCAAATCCATCGAGCCTGCCGAGGTGCGTCCTGGTGGGCAGACCAACATCCTGGTTCTCGGTGCTTAGATAACTCTGACAGAAGGAGATGCACTCGTAGGTTAGAAAGCCCTTGGCCATGCTTGCGTCTGGACGGGCCCTGTTGCGAACGTATCCTTTCATGACACCGTTCTGCCTTTCGAACGACATCATGTAGTGCAGGAACGTCGGCCCGAGCTGCAGGATGTCATCAACGACATGGAGAAGGAGATGCACGCAGATGTCAAAGAATGCGGGCGGGAAGTAAATCTCGAGCTCGCATAGTATCACCACGATCTCTCCTGTAGCCTGTGGAGCTGCCTCACGCCGATCGACTTCCTGTTGATGACGTCGAAAAAGTTGCAAAGGCAAGCAGCGTATCACGGACGTGCTCGTCCATTATCCCTCGATCGCAACGGGAAGTATCTGCGTCATCAGCACGTGACAATCGTGAGACTTCATCCCGCTGAACCTCTTCTTCGTTCCGTCCAGATATCTGCTTATCTTCCCGCGTAACCGTGAGGAAATTTGACTCCTAGGAGGCACCTGTAAAACTGCTCGAGCTCCTCCGGACTCATAGTGAAGCAGCAGCGGGAAGCACCACCGCGTTCTTCTTTACCCTTTTGCGGCGACCTTGAGTCCCTTCCGTCTGATCATCATCATCATCACCACTATCGGGGCCTGAAGATCTTTCCTGATGCCAAGCCATTTCAGATCGTATCTTGCTTCGTCCCATCCTTCTTTTCCGGCATGTTGGAAAGAGTGCCAAGCAGACTCTCGGTAACATTCTTCGTAATGTGCATCATATCGAGGCTATGGCATGTGGAGGACCTTCCAGTACTCCAAGTCGTGGAAAACAGACCTCGCTTTCCATACACCCAGCAGCGGATCTACCCTCGGTCGCTTCTTTCCCGGCGCAGGGCACTCCTCCCAATTTTTCAAAAGCTCGTCGATTTCTGTGCCGCTCCTCGGGCGCGGTTCTTTGAGCTCGTCTTGACCATCGAAAATCACCGCGTTTTCTCCACGGGTGATCCATGCGAAGCCACCTTCGAGCCCCTGGGTACACGGTTTTCGAAGACCCGGATCCCTTGGTAGCTGGAGATGCGGGGTCTCATCCATGCACCTGACACATGCGCAGAATCCGTGGCCTACCTGGGCCGATACATATGAGCAACCAGGATAGTCCTGCACCGTCGTGAGCAACGCGGCTCTCATATCGAAATAATCTTTAGTGTAGGCGTCCCACGTACGGGCTGGCGTCTCCCACAACGTGGCTAACTCCTCTTTCAACAGCCGAGATACAGATGTATGTCGATACCTGGTTGTTTCGGCCCCTGAATGAGAATACTCATGTGTATGTACTTTTGCTTCGTGCACAGCCACGGGGGAAGGTTGTAAGGCCATACAAACACGGGCCAGGTGCTATGTGTGCTACTCTGGTTGCCGAACGGATTGAGTCCATCGGTGCTCATACCCAGCCTGACGTTCCTTGCGTCGCCCCCGAAATCTTCGAAGGCGATGTCCAATGCTTCCCAATTGCTAGCGTCTGAAGGGTGTGTCAGGATCCTGCCCTTCTCCGGATCTTCTTCGGGCTTCTCCCTTTCCGCGTGCCATTGCATGAGCTTTGCTTCCTTAGGGTCCACGAAAACCGCTGCAGACGGGGAGTGATAGGAAAGTACCATACCACTTTTCGAGGATTTTTCTTGTCCCACTCTTATACCGTCCGTGGCCGCACACCGGACATGTGGTCATGTCCTTGTAATCGCCCCGATAAATTGCGCAATCATTGATGCAGGCGTGGTATTTGACGTGCGGTAGGTCAAGAGGGCACACGACTTTCTTGGCCTCCTCGATACTACTTGGCAATGTGTTCCCCTCGGGGAGAATATCGTGCATGAATTTCATGTTCTTGTCGAAGCTCACGTCGGTCCATCTGTTTTCGCCTTCATCTCCAGAGCACAAGCGTTACTTGCAAGCGCGTATCCTGGGGCCGGCACCCAGGATACAACGGAGTCTCCCGTCTATCCCATTTGCGCCAGCTTGGCTTTCTCTCTGGCTGCAGCTCTGGCGTTGCTCGTCTCCTTGAGGAGCAGTTCTTGAACATGAGCGTCCTGCAAGGCCGAATTAGCGGGGTCTGCGTGTCGCGTCTTCTCCACCACCATCTACTCCTTCATCATAACCGTGTCCACCGGCATCTCCTTCGTCATGATGATCTTGTCGCCGGCATCTCCTTCGTCATGATGATCTTGTCCGCCGGCATCTCCTTCGTCATGATCTTGTCCGCCGGCATCTCCTTCGTCATAATGATCTTGTCCGCCGGCATCTCCTTCGTCATGATGATCCTGTCCGTCTTGTTCCAGCATGAAACCGCGCCTGAGCAGGTGATCCTCCAATTGTCCAGAATCAGGGTCGATCCACCTCACAAGTTTGCATTTTCGACATGGACATCTTATCTGGCGCCTGTTGCACCGAATCATGTCCGCCTTCGCTTCTTCCTTGTATCTACTGATTCGACCGGAGCTCATGTTGATGACCATGGTTGCCTACGCGGTATACATAGAGCATAAACGAGAAACGAATCACACATGCATGTTCGACGGAAAAATTCGGCATGACTTCTCTTGAAAGTATGACATATGGGTAGTGCAAAAATTTGCCGAAATGGAAATTAATCAACATTTCGGCAAACATCCATGCACCACGCCGGCGCAAGCAACAACAAAAAGTTTCTTCCGGACCAATTCATGCACAACACACAAGCTTCATGTATAATCATCGTCATGCCATCGTGCAAACTTCACCTACAACATACAAACATCCACACACCGCCGGCCACACAAAACATGCATATGCATGTTCATCCAACTTTGCTCACCTAGTAGATTCGTTGCCGAGACGTGACCGTGGTCGATGAGAGAGAGTGTGGTGTTGGAGAGAAAATAGGAGAAAAAGAGATGTATTGGGAGAGGAGGAGAGTGTATATGGAGGCTCTCCCCAAGCCCTCACCAACTATCTATCAAACAAAGTAGGTTTAACTAAAAGAAATGGAGAAAAGTATGAGCAAAATGGGATGGGAGGGAGGAGGAGGACGAGCTAGGTGGAGGAGGAAGAAGAAGAGCAAATGGGTAGGGAAAAGGGGGGGCTGGTCCCTTTTGTACATCTGGGAAAGCCATTCTGTGGCGCATGTGGGCCCATGTCCATGCGCCACAGAAAGTAGGAATTCTGTGGCGCATGTGGGCCCATGCGCCACAGAATATCTTTCCCACCAATCATTGGTGTGGGCCCCATCATATTCTGTGGCGCATGCCCACAGATGCGCCACAGAAATAGACTTTTCTGTGGCGCATCTGTGGGCATGCGCCACAGAAATGACCCCAGAATTCGAAATCCAATGATTGGTGGTGGGGCCCGCACGTTTTCTGTGGCGCATCTCCACCTGTGCGCCACAGAATATACACTTTCAGTGGCGCATTTGGGCAGCATGCGCCACAAAATGTGCAAACATTCTGTGGCGCACGGTGTATGGTGCGCCACAGAATCTTTTTTGTGGCGCACGCACGTTTTGGTGCGCCACAAAATGCCATTCTATAGAAATGCAGTTTCCCGGTAGTGACGGAGGTTGCCACCCTCACCGCCCATGGTAGAGAGTACTGCTCAGGCCGGAGGTCGATCTCCTCAAAACCGAACTGGGTCAGATAGCCGGAAGAGAGTATGCCAAAACTAGTACAAGCCCTTTCGAGCTGATATATGAATACAGTATAAACTTCAGGCAGCGTCGCGTTTGTCAGAAGTAGGAGTCAAACTAGGGTGGAGGTGGGCCTGTGACGCGGATCCATTTGCAGCGGTGAACGGCAGCGATAAGTGCAGGGCGCCATAGCGCATGGAGTTAGGATTTATCGCCTAAAGACTTTTTACCCCATCTCCTTCTCGGCCGCGCAAGGCTCCGACGACCCTGCCCGCCCCGACGCGATCTAGGTCCTGGAAAGAGTCGCCAGCAGCCGCAGAGCCTGCAGGTTTGAGGCCCTCGTCTACGGCGACCCCAACCCGCGCCCATACTCCCGCAAGGAAAGTTACGCCTGGCACTAGCGTCCGCCCCCTCCGCCGCCCGTCAGTCTCGGCAAGGCCATCTCCCAGTGCCACGCGCTGCTACATGGCCAGGACGGCGGCGGCGGCACCTTCTACGTCTCCTACTTTATCTTCTCCGGCCCCTACGACCGCCTCGACACAGCCACCGGCACCGACCTCGTGGACACAGGCACCGGCACCAGCACCTACCGCTTCAACACGGCCACCAGCGAGTGGACCAAGGCCGGCGGCTGGATGCTACCCTTCTTCCACAAGGCCGTGCACGTGCCCGAGCTCGGTGACGACCTCCTGTTCGGCATCGAGGGCCACCCGCCCTACCGCTTCTGCGCCATGGACGCCTCCGGCCTACAGACCTCCCGCGCTGCGGCACGCGTGGATGGACATCATGGTTGACCCGCTGCAGGAGTGGCGCCGTGGCGTACCTAGGGGACGGCAAGTTCTGCATCCACAGGAGCTTCGACATCATGGAGGCATTTGGGATGGAATGGGAGTCCGTCCACACCGTGGTCCTGCTCACCGGCGTTGAGGTGGTGCGAGCGGGATCCAGTCTCCGGTTGATCAAGCACAAGTCCAAACGTCTCGACTGCAATATCCACTATGTGCTCTAAATTATGAAAACGTTACTTCTTGCTAGCAGCTTAGTAGTTAGTAGCATCTCCATCCATCTTCAGAGAAGAGACAGAGAGTAGTAACCATTATTTATTACTCCATCGGTTCACGATTATAAGATATTTTTTTCCTTTTTTCTAAAACGCATGTATGTTTCAGCGTATGTAAATTCACTCTTTTTTATCCCGAAATAGACCGCATTTAAATATCTAAAACAGCTTATAATTCTGAATGGAGGGAGTAGTAGTTTAGTACTATGTGTACAATTGTTAGAGATACTTACTTGCAGTTTAACAATGATGAAACATTGTCGCAGTCTAAAACAATGCAACTTTACAAAGAATAAAAAAAACTGGAGTACAATCAGAAAAGTCAACCAATCAATGTAGACTACAGTTCCATCGTGCAGTTCTTGAACTTCTCATGGCATCTGATGTTTATACCCCGCCTTTCGTTTATCAAACTGTGAAAAAAGTCGAAAAATATAGATTATATTTGCTAGTAAGCTAGCCGCCCCGTGACCAAAGTCCAAAGTCATAAGTTACGAATAATCACACGAGCGCACGCGCTATATGTGTGTGCCCCATGTTGTTCTAATATTCTATATTTGGCCCTAGAAAAGAAATTCTTTTCCAATTTAACATATTAACTTCATTTTTTCCTAATAAGGCACTCTAGTGCATTTTGAATACTAAAAAGACTCTTTTGCCCAAGATAAATTATGTGACAAAAAAAATTCAGCCGGGTCCTCTCTTTGTCTCTCTCTATTCCTCTCACTAGTAATCAAAATTCAGAACTACAACAGGAACAAGCAAAATTCAGAATAAAAATATATCAGGCATTTGAGTTAGGCATACAGGAGTAGTAGCTCGTGGACTAGTGTGGAGCTCGCGCATGGATTTGATATGCAAGCAAGCATGACTTACGTGATTTCCGCCTCAAAAAGCTCCCGTTCGATTAATTTGTACCTGAGCTCCGCGTCTCAAGTTTCGAATTTAGACCCTGCCACTGAAGTTTCGAAAAGGAGAGCACGTATCTACACGGGCGAGAGCACTTTGCTTATGACGAGCGCACGCGCGCGTACGAGAGATCGAGGCCATCCTACTGCACGCCCTCTATAAAATCCTTTCCGTGCACGGAGCGGTCTATTCTCTTCTTTCCGTTTCTTCTCGCTTCGTGCTTCCAAAAACCCTATCCCATCGTCCCATGGCCTCGAGGGGGAGCGGCCCAGGCGGTGGAAGCACGATGTAGCTGTGGTCTCCCTTGCTTGTTGGTCCTCGTCATCGACCATACCCAACTCCATCAAGGAGAAATTCATTGGAGACTTGGGTGGGGCATGCTTTGGAAGCATCAGTTTTATGATATCTTAACATAACTGGTAGTCTGGTACCATGTAGAAGCTTCAAAGCCTGAAAATAGAACTAGTAGCGGGAGGACAATATTTAAATTATAATGTTACTGAAAATGACAATAGCAAAAATCAAATAAGAAGCATGGTTATATGCTGCAAACTATATATACCAAAGAAAACATATAGTATACATAGGAAGCATGGGACATTTGGAAGCATGAGATTATCTCATCTCAAATCATTTGTATTGGAAGCATCAAAATTTGTAATTGGAAGCACTCTAAGCAAGGAATTAGTTCTATCTTAATATAACTAATATGTATTGGAAGCATGGATATTTTGAAGCACATTACTAGTGCTATCTCAATAAAAATATTTTATGTTGGAAACACATAAATTTCACCTTGAATCGTGTTGTCGTTGAACCGATCAGGATAGTGACCGTGATCGGTGGAAGCAACCTACGGCCTGCAGGCTGGATTGGATCCTTGATAAATTTGAAGCATAACAAAATCAATGTAGAAACGTACAAATTTGAATAGTAGAATATATCATTTTTGGCCACTAAACTCATCTGTACATGTATCCAACTTCATCATCATGAATACACATTGTGATTGATGTGAAGCATGCATGTCACTCTCAGCTTGCAAAAGAATCCAATACAAGGAAACAGAGAATCTTGAGAAGCCTGAATCAGCAAGGGAATCTTGAGAGAAAAACTTGCCTCAATATGATCGTTACTTGTATTACATAGATCAAAAAATTCTTGCAGATGCAAGATATGAAGACATATCTATTATATGAATCAGCTGTAGCATTAGATCTAAAAGAAATAGCCAGAAATTTGTACCTAGGTCAGGTTGTATTAGCTTGAATCGTGTAGTTGTGGAGGCAATGGAGATGTTGACCGCGGGGGATGGAAAATCCAATTCCTAGCAGGACGTTGTGGATCCTTGACCGCACGATTGCGCCTCCTCGAACACAAACAGAGCTGACGGCTAGTCAGTTGCAGCCCCGGCGACTCCTCCCCTGGCGGAGTAGATCGACGAGCAGGTTCATGTTGGAGGCGGGAGACCAGATCGGCGACGAGGGGCGAGCGGGTCGAGGGTGGAGGGCGAGCGAGTCGCAGGGCGAGCGGGGGAGTGATTTGGGGGATTTTCTTTTTGACACAAAAGCCCAGATCTATTAAGAAATCACACCAGTACAAACCCCTCTGAAAAACAAGAAATTACAAATAAGTCCTGGGAGAGACGGCCGTCTCTGCCGACAGCACGCACTGAAGGCACGCCACTGCCATGATCGCTCCGGAGAAGCTTTGGTATGGCAAGCAGCCGGAAGTCCTTCAAGAAAGGGGCCACGAGAGCCCTACGCGCCGAAGAAGAAGCCGCCGTCCTCGGAGCCGTCGCCGGCGAACTTCCGTAAGATCCGAGCTCGTCCCCATCACAGCACCTTACGGGCCTCACCTCGTCACTGGGGAGGATGACGAAACGATGGCGACAGGCCCGAAGGACGGGAACTCCATCACGCACGCAAGCCGACGTCGCCATGTCGGCCGCCTGCAAGGAGACACAAACCTCCACAGCCTCCCCGACGACTGCGCCGCCGGACCGGAGAAAGGAGGGGGAGGACTTATTCTTCACGGACGCCGCCATCTTCTCCAGCCAGATGACGACGGCGAAGAACCCTAAAAAACTATACCTAGCTACTCGCACGGACGAGATCCGGAGTTTCCCCCCGTCTCGCGACGCCGGAACGGCGCCGGAGACGAAGGGAAACGGCGGATTCGCCGGCGAAAACCTTGGTCGCCTCTTTTTCGCCTCGATCTACTGTAGCAAAGAGAGGAAACGAGAGACGGAAGTTTTTAGCACCCAGCCGTTGAGAGCATGTGTTGTTATTTGGGGGATTTTTTTGGCCCACCGGGATTTTGTTCCACGGGCTAATGACGCAAAATGGGAGCAAATAAAGGCTGTACGGTGGAGACGAAATCGACGGCATCGGAGCAGTCCGATGATTTCCTTCCCATCGGCCTCAGATAGGTAGTATTTACCTTTTTCCTATGTAGGCCACCCATTTGGGTCGTGTGGCCGCGTAACATTCTTTTCTCGATCCATATGAACTATCGTCATGGCATGCATGCGAGGTCTAGGCGTGCTTTGCAGTATAGTGGGTTATGCTTTTTTTTCTTCTTTGGGTCTTTAGTCTTTACCTTTTACACGCGGCAGTACTAAGGAGTTGCCGTTTCCAGCAAAAGTATTGCAGCACATTTGGCCTGCTTGCTCAATTCTGGACGACCTCACTCTGTTGCTGTGTATACAGCTGGTTTCTTTCTGAAAAACGGAGGCCAAGACGTGATAACCCTCTGCCTGCTATTGCTGATTTAGGCAAAACCCTCGGCCCCTTGGTGGTTCATAGGCATAATTGTCTTGTGCTGTATGGGTTTCTGGTCCTCTTTATTGCCTTTGTTTTGATCAAGATTGTGGAATGTTATTCCAACATTTTTTTTCTTTGCCGGGATGCTAATTAATCTGCCTACTTTCATTTCAATCGGATTTCACTTACAGGTTGTCATTAATCCTGAGCCTAAGACACGACGGATCAACAGGGTTATCATGACCGAGCTTACAAACAAACATCACGAGTCTCTCGGTGGCCTATTGGTGGCTTATGATGGCAGCAAGATGTTACGTGCTTGCTCAGGATCACTCGATTCTCACGACAGGATTCAGGATACAAGTTATAGTGTCTACAATTCCACTGATACAAGCACAACTGTGCTGAAACGGAAGATAGCAGGAAGGGGAATTGGGAAGTAGAGCCAGATGGGAAAGAGAAGCCGCCGCCGCCGTTCTGATCGATCTTCGATAATCCTTCTCGGATCAGAAGCTGGCATTTATATCTTCAGGTGTTGACCCAGGCAGCGCCCGTGTACTTCGGGTTCGACTGCGTCACGCGCTTCGGTCTGGGCTGGGCTGCATCTTGGCTTGGGCTGGGGTCCGGTGCTGGTAGTCGTGGCCCATGAGCACTGGCAGTGCTGACACTCCCTCCCCCTTGAGTTGCGGCTTGCCCCCAAGCCGCTGCAAACGGAAACCTCGTCTGCAGATCATCACGGTCTTCCCATGTTGGTTCCAGGTTATCACCAGACCAACGTATCAACACTTGCTGAATCACTCTGTTCGCCTTTGGTTTGGTACGAGTGCCCAAGACTTGCATAGGTACAGCAAACTGGTTAGAATCATGAGGCAAAGATGTAGAAGCAGACACACCTGATTTGAGAGCTTGTCTGAGCTGCGAGACGTGGAATACTGGGTGGATGCGAGACTCATCCGGTAACTGAAGCCGGTAGGCAACCTTGCCAAAACGTTCCAGAATTTTGAATGGCCCAAAGTAACGAAAAGATAACTTGTGACAAGCACGTCTTGCAACTGAAGTTTGGATGTAAGGCTGAAGTTTCAAATATACCAGATCACCAACCGCAAATTCTCGTTCTGTTCGGTTCTTGTCTGTTTGCTGCTTCATCCTGTTCTGGGCACGGAGCAGATGCTGTTTGATCAGGTCTGTCATTTCCCCTCGCTCAGCGATCCAAACATCGAGATCAGTAACAGGTGATGCCGAGCTTGCCTCAATGCCCCAATGCCGGGGTTCATGACCATATAGCACAAAGAATGGGGACTTGCCATGAGAGCTGTGTGTGCTAGTGTTATACCAATATTCCGCTAGGGGTAGCCAAGCACTCCATTTCTTTGGGCAAGCATGAAGGAAACAACGAAGGAATGTTTCAAGGCATTGATTGACTCGTTCCGTTTGACCGTCAGTTTCAGGGTGATATGCTGTACTCATCCTCAAAGCAGTGTCTGTCTGCTTAAAGAGCTCTCTCCAGAATTTGCTGGTGAATATTGGATCTCTGTCCGAAATGATGGACTGTGGCAACCCATGCAACCGATAGATCTGATCAATGTAAGCAGTGGCTACTTGACTGGCAGAAAATGGGTGTGTGAGGGGTATAAAGTGGCTGTATTTAGAGAACTTATCGACAACCACAAGAATGCAGTTAAATCGGCCAGAAGAAGGCAACCCATCGATAAAATCTAACGAGACTATCTGCCATGCTCTGTCAGGAACTGGTAAAGGTTCAAGCAAACCTGGGTATCTGCAGCGCTCTGGTTTAGCTTGCTGACAGATTGGACAGGCTTGAACAAACGTTGTTACTGCCTTTTCCATGCGTGGCCAAGCACAAATTGACTTGAGACGTTGGAAAGTTGCTGGGGCACCGGAATGTCCACCCACAGCTGACTGGTGTCCAACTGACAAGAGTTGCTGTTGAAGTTCTGCATTATGACCAATCCAAATGCGCCCTTTGAATTGCAATAAACCATCACGCCAAGAGAAATGGGGGTGAGATGCTGGGTTACACTCCAATTCGGAGATAAGCTTGCTCGCGTGTGGATCATTAACATATCCTGCTTTCACTTCATCAATCCAGGCAGGCTGACAGCTAGAGATTGCACATAATTGTTCAGAAGTTTCCTGTGGAAGACGAGACAGAGAGTCAGCTGCTCCATTATCTGTTCCCTTCCGATAGCACAATTTATATTTGAGGCCCAATAGCTTGGTGAAAGCTTTGCGTTGCCACGGAGTGTGAAGGCGTTGGTCTTCCAAATGAACCAGACTTTTGTGGTCAGTTTTAATTATGAATTCCCCCGTTTGCAAATACTGTCTCCAATGATCAACAGCAAGCAAAATAGCCAACAATTCCTTCTCATATGTTGACAGACCACGGTTTCTTGGGCATAAAGCTTGGCTGAGGTATGCAAGTGGGTGGCCATCTTGTTGCAGTACTGCCCCGATCCCGAATTCACTTGCGTCAGTCTCGATGATGAAAGTTTTCTTGAAATCCGGCAGAGCAAGAACTGGTGCCGAAGTTAATGCTTGCTTCAATGTTTGAAATGTCAATTCACATTCACTAGTCCACACAAAGGGTGTATTCTTGCGGAGCAGTTGAGTCAAAGGCCGAGAAATGATACCATAGTGCTCAATAAACTTCCGGTAATAGCCTGCCATACCAAGAAATTGCCTCAGTTGTTTAGTGTCAAAGGAGCTGGCCAAGCATTGACCTTCTGTACTTTTTCAGGCTCGGTTGCTACGCCGTCTTTGCTGATGATAAAGCCCAAGTAGGACAAGGATTGTTGTGCAAAAGAGCACTTAGATCTTTTAATCTGCCACTGATCTTGCCGCAGCAAATGCAACACTGTCTGTAGATTCTCAACATGCTGCTCAAGTGAGGGAGAATAAACAAGGATATCGTCAAAAAAAACGAGAGCACATTTTCTGAGCACTGGTTGGAGTGTTTCGTTCATCGCTCCTTGGAATGTTGCAGGTGCTCCTGCCAAACCGAATGGCATGACTTTATACTCATAATGCCCAGAGTGTGTTTGGAATCCTGTTTTATACTCTTCCCCCTCTGCCATCCTAATCTGATGGTATCCTGCTCTGAGGTCAAGCTTTGAAAACCACTTAGCGCCAGAGAGTTCATCTAAAAGCTCATCAATCACCGGAATAGGGAATTTCGGTGTCACTGTCAAGGCGTTGAGCCGTCGATAATCAATGCAAAGTCTCCACTGCCCACCTTTCTTGCGCACCAAAATAGCTGGAAAGGCAAAGGTACTAATAGATTTCTGAATAACACCAGAGTCCAGCAATTCCTGAACCTGTTTCTCAATCTCATCTTTGGTTTCAGGTGAATGACGGTATGGGCGAATGCTGACAGCCTGCGCTCCTGGCAGCAGTGGAATGCGATGGTCGCATGCACGCCTTGGTGGTAAGCCTTTGGGATCAGCAAAGACATCAGAGAATTGCTCCAATAGTGACTGAATATTAGCAGGCAATGGTGCTTCATCTGTCACTTGTGCATCTTTTTGTTCAGTGTCAACATTGGCAAGGTACACCAAATGTTCAATTTCACCTTGGTTGCACATCTGCGTCAGTTGTTGAATGGAAATCTCAGGGCAAGTGACCGAAGACAACTGTTCTCCTTGCAATGTAACAGGCACTCCTTGCAATTTCAGAGTCAGTTGCTTATGCACCCAATCCACATGAGGGTTGTGAATCTCCAGCCAGTCCATGCCTAATATGATATCAAAACAACCCAGAGATAGAACTTTGAATGTGGTCTCGAATTTGTGACCTTGAGCTTCCCACAAACAATTCTTCAGTTCCTTATCACAACTCAACTCTGCTCCATTAGCAACCTTGACACGCAAAGCACGGGGTAGTGGATGCAGACTTGTTGACTGAGGTACATGTTTTGCATTAATAAATGATGTCGAACTTCCAGAATCAACCAACACGGTTACTGGCTGCCCTTGTACCATTGCCACAAACTGCACCAATGTAGATGCGTCATTACCGTTGAACGCATGGACAGAGATAGCATGTATCAGTTCATCTTCTTCAGCTTGATACTCAACAGGATCAACTTCAGTAGCGGAAACCCCCATGAAGTCCATCAATTCCTCCAGTACGTGCATTTGAATTGTTGCCGGACACACATGATCATGTCCCCATTTTTCACCACATTTAAAGCATAAGCCACGAGCACGACGATAAGCCCTCAAGGTATCGAGATTACTTGGCGCTTGCACTGGTGATTTCTTTGGATCAGGAGTTGATGGCCTTGCTGTTTCGCGGCCGCGGCGATCAATAGCCGAAGGAGGTGAATGGTGTTTTGCTTGGAAGGGCACATACGGTGTTGCTGCGCTTCGAGGAGAAAACCGTGGCAACATCTCATTGTAGCGCCCAAATTCTTCACGGGAGCCTTCTTGTACTTCTTCCTGGACCAAAGCCAATGAGCATGCAGTGTCCAACTCCTGAGGACGCTGGATCATGACAGCTGCTCGAAGCTCCGGTTTCAATCCTCCCACGAATCTCATGAGAAAATAATATGGATGAATGGCGTCAGAGTATGATAATAACTGATTCATCAAATACTCAAAACGATCTATGTAATCCTGCACTGTACTAGTCTGGCGAATGGAATAAAACTTCCTAATCAACAACTGGTGTCTATCTTTGCCAAAACGGGTACACAACACACTACACAACCCTTCCCAATTCATAGTGAGTAATTTTTTTCTAACTGACTGTAACCACACTCCTGTTGTGGGGGAAAAATTCAGAGTAGCCATATACACCCAGTAACACTCCTGAACACTATAAACTGCAAAATATTGTTCACAAAGGTCCTTCCACAGATAGGGATTCTCGCCATCAAACACAGGGAAAGGCATGGATGGTGGTTGCTGACCACCTTGCGGGATCAACTGACCCCAAGTGTGAGCACCTAGCATCGGACTTGTAGGCTGGAGGGTTGGGATCGTACCGTTGACCGGAGGGGCTGTCGGGGTCGTTAAGACCCCGTCAACCGCCGTCCGTGGTGGTGATGCGACGCCGTGGCCAACGGCCCGAGGAGTAGCGAGATCGGCGAGGCCCACTGGGTGGGTGACTCCCTTGCGCGCCGCCAGATCGAGGGGATCCAGCGCGGACAACTCCTCCATGTCCTCTGGTTTGTCGGTGAAGACATGTTGCTGTAGAAGATCGACCACGAGCTGTAGCCCCGCGATCTGCTTGTCGACGGTGGGCTTCCAGGTCTCAAACTCGGTGGCGATCGTGGCCTTGAGCTCGGCGCGAAGATCCTTGACGATGTCCTTGAGATCGGCCTTGGTGATGGTCTCCATAGCTTCTCGATCTAATCGCTCCGCCTTTTGTTTGCGGGTCTCGATGATCGACCCGGCCAGATCGGTGGTGGGGAATTTTTGGCTCTGAATACCAAGTGTTACGTGCTTGCTCAGGATCACTCGATTCTCACGACAGGATTCAGGATACAAGTTATAGTGTCTACAATTCCACTGATACAAGCACAACTGTGCTGAAACGGAAGATAGCAGGAAGGGGAATTGGGAAGTAGAGCCAGATGGGAAAGAGAAGCCGCCGCCGCCGTTCTGATCGATCTTCGATAATCCTTCTCGGATCAGAAGCTGGCATTTATATCTTCAGGTGTTGACCCAGGCAGCGCCCGTGTACTTCGGGTTCGACTGCGTCACGCGCTTCGGTCTGGGCTGGGCTGCATCTTGGCTTGGGCTGGGGTCCGGTGCTGGTAGTCGTGGCCCATGAGCACTGGCAGTGCTGACACAAGAGCTTGTACACTGCAGCCGAGCTGCCTTTCAAGGTGATGGATTTCTCCATCAAGCTGGGGAAAGAACGCAGGGAAATGTGAGCATGTCTTAATTTTAATTTTCCGGTATCTGTATGCGCTCTATGCCTAATAGTTTCAGAAGTGCCCGCTGCCAATTTATAACTTTTTTTGCATTTTATCTGCATTGGAAAAAAGGGAGTACAAGGTCACGGTTCGATTCGCTGCGCGGGCCAACTTGTATCACCTGCAGCAGTTCCTCGGTGGCAGGCAAAGGGATTGTCCTCAGGACACCATACAAGCGCTCGATGTTGTGCTGAGGGAGTCACCTTGTCTCAAGTATGATGATATTGTCAACGTCACTCTTCTCTGTTTTATTGTTACTGCTGACTTTGTTTAATGTGTTCACCATATGAATTGCTCTCAAAATTCTGCAGCTATGTCACTGTTTCTCGATCCTTCTTCTCCACAACCTTTGGCCGAAAAGATATCGGTGATGGCCTCGAGTGTTGGAGAGGATATTACCAGAGCTTGCGTCCCACGCAGATGGGCCTCTCACTTAATATAGGTGCATAAAAGTTCAAAAACCTTCTCTTAGTAAATCTCACTTTAAGCCACTCCGCAATTACATTTTTATTGAGCATGAGGCTTTGCCATGGTAGATATTACGTTTGTTCTGTTTAGTTCCGCATAAATCTGCTAGCCGAGTCTTTGTGTATTATGTTACTTGTTTACCTGTGTTATAAAATTTACAAAATACCGGGGGAGTGTTTCAAACACAAGCTGTATCACCGAATGAAAAATATATATATAACTAGCATTGAGGTTCAGTTGGAGGAACATGCCAACACTGGTGTGTTTAGTTAAGCAAAATTGTGTTCATGTGCCTGAAGTAAAACCAATACATTTGTTTATACAGTGTAGTTTTAGCATGCACTGGAATGTATTCAAGCAGTTCTATTTCATGGCTTATGATCTTTCTGAACTCTTATTGTACTTGTTTTGTTTTACAGACATATCATCAACGTCATTTTATAAGCCTATCGCAGTAATGGATTTCGCTCGGGATTGTCTGAATCTGAGGGATGTCCTCCCCAATCGGCCTCCTTCGGATAGGGACCGTCTGAAGGTACTGTCAACCAAAAAGTATCGTACACAATGCTTATGGCAACTGTCTGAATGATTTATTTATTTTCAGCTTAAGAAAGCACTGTGAGGAGTTCGTGTTGAAACCACTCACCAAGAGGGCAAAAAGAGTGCGTACAAGATAACCGGGATTACTTCCGTCCCTCTGAATCAGCTCAAATAAATGTTCCTCCTCTTCTCCAATTTCCTGCATGCTCTATTATCCTACCCATTTCCCCCTTCTGGTGCCATATTATTTACCACTTGTTTTTAGCTTTCCTCTGGACGAAGGCACTCAAATGAATGTTGTACAATACTTTTGCGACCGGTACAAGTGTAGACTGAGGTTCACTTCTTGGCCCTGTCTGCAGTCCGGTAGTGATGCTCGACCTCTATATTTGCCAATGGAGGTAATTTTCTTGAATTATGCGCAAAACCTGATGTAAAACTCTGCTGATGATTTATATAATATGTTCTTAGGTATGCACAATTATGGAAGGGCAGAGGTTCTCCAGGAAGCTTAACGAGAAACAAGTGACTGGCATACTGCGAGCTACATGTGAACGTCCAGTGATAGGAAGGAGAGTATAATTAAGGTATTATTTTAGATAATAGGTGGTACAACTACCAACGTTTCTGAACTGAAATTACTTGAAAATGCTTACATCATTTTTATCAGGGGTCTTATCCATGTGTGATATGATATCATCTTTGTTCTGTTTTCCCGTGAATAAACTGTTATGGATATTAACATACTTGTTGATGTGTTGTGTAGATGGTTGACCATAACAACTATGCAGCAGATAAGCTAGTACGGGAGTTTGGAGTTGATGTTACCAATAAAATGGTCAATGTGCAGGCTCGCGTGCTACCTCCACCCCAGGTGGCTATTCTACTTGACTATCATTCTGATGTTTATACCCTGCCTTTCGTTTACCAAATTTTAACCGTTTATGTTGTTCTAGCTCAAATATCATGATTCCGGGAAGGACAAAGATTGTACACCAAGTGTTGGCCAATGGAATATGATCAATAAGGTGATTCAATCCTAACTTGGAACCAAAAGCTTTTCTTACAAGCTCACTTTTGATACTGCAACATAAGTATGGTTTGAACTTGGCTCATAGTAAGCAAAGTAGGGTGGTCATGTACAGTATGCCTGGAGTTTGTAGTGCCCACTAGATATCATTGGCAAGTTTTTGGTATAAAATGGACGCTCATACATAAAAAAAATGTGGATCCGTAGAAGTAAATATGTCTAAAAGTCGAAATAATATCATGGTTGGACGTGTTGTGGTACACAATTTGGAGTCCTCTTTCTTGTAACTATGAAAATTACCTAGTTCATCCGTAGACAATCTGATATATGTATAAATGTTGTTTGATATGTCCCTCTTGCTGATGTACACTTTCTGTTTGTGTTTTAGAAATTGGTCAATGGAGCAAACGTTCAGAGATGGGCTTGCTTAAACTTTTCACGCATGCCTGTTGATGGGTTGCGTAAGTTTTGTGGTGACTTAGTCCAAATGTGCAATGCCATGGGCATGGTAAGTTCAGCCTATATATATATATATATATATATATATATATATATATATATATATATATATATATATATATATATATGTGTGTGTGAATCGTTATCAGTCACGGGACACTAAATTTAGTTTCATTCTTTCAGGTTTTCAAACAAAATCCACTTGTAGATATTCACTCAGCTTCTACTAATAACATAGAAGGTGCTTTGAAGGAAGTTCACCAGAGGGCCCCGACCCTCCAATTACTTATTGTGATTCTCTCAGAGATTTCCGGCAATTATGATTATGGTATGCGCATATTTGTTTTTTTAACGAGATTATGTTATGCACATATTAATTTTCTGAAACGAGATTAATATATCTTTTCTGAAACGAGGTTATGTTGTGTGCACATCTTTAGTGCACCCTTTATTTCTCCATGTTTCCTTATTCCCCTGGTACCCATATATTTGTGCAATTCTGCAGGGAAAGTTAAGAAGGTTTGCGAGACTGAGCTTGGGATAGTATCTCAATGTCTCAAGCCTGATAAGGTCAACAAAGCAAACACGCAGTATTTTGGAAATGTCGCACTTAAAATCAATGTCAAGGTCAGTTTATTAGCAGTCACTTTTTGTTTGCTTTAGGTTTTCAATGGAAAGTGTTATTTATGCTTTCTTTATTAGGTTGGAGGGAGAAATACAGAGCTAGCACTTTCGCGTCAAATACCGCTAGTCAGTGACAGACCGACAATAATTTTTGGTGCTGATGTAACACATCCTGCAGCAAGGGAGAATTCCTCTGCGTCGATTGCAGCTGTCAGTCTCTTACAACTGTTCATTTGATAATTTGGTTCATATTCTCTGAATTTAAATGAACTTGCATTATTATCTGGATGCCTACAGGTGGTGGCCTCCATGGACTGGCCTGAAAGCACAAAGTACAGACCTGTGGTTTCTGCACAACCACCCAGGCAGGAGATTATTCAAGATCTCTTCTGAACAACTACAGATCCACAGACGGGCAGCATTGTACCCGGTGGAATGATCAGGTAAGTCTTTTGTGTTCCTTCATTGTAGTTGATCGCTTAAAATTGACTTGACTCCACTTTTCTGCAGGGAGTTACTGTTGGCATTCTATAAGCAGAACAATCATAGAAAGCCCGAGAGGATAATATTCTACAGGTATGTGCTTCAGAATATGATGTTATGGTTCGTCGATGACGCCTCTTTGAACTGCTATTGTTTTTCTACGTAGGGACGGTGTGAGTGAAGGGCAGTTCGCCGAAGTTCTGATGTATGAAATGGATGCCATCAGGAAGGTGATGCTCTCAGTTCATCACGGTCTTTTCCTGTCCAATTCTGTTTTCATCCTCTTTCAACGTATTCACAGTGTTCCTTTTTCTGCCCAAAGGCTTGTCAATCTTTGCAGAAGGATTATCTGCCCAAAGTGACATTTGTGGTTGTCCAGAAAAGGCACCACACAAGGCTCTTCCCTGAGGTGCATGGGCAGCAGACCGACAGAAGTGGAAACATCCTTCCTGGTAAGTGCCTCACGCACATGCTCACACACGTACTGCAAGTGTCTCACACACGCGCATAGAATGTTCCAGTGTAACTTGTAAGAGCATGCCCGATTGTTATTGTGATTGATGGTGCTTGCAGGAACCATGGTTGACACCAACATTTGCCATCCCACCGAGTTTGATTTCTACCTGTGTAGCCATGCTGGGATCCAGGTACGTATCCCCAACACTTTTGTCGCACCGATTTCACTGCCCGGTGGCACAAACACTTTGTCGTGGATTGACTGAACGCGCACATTTTTCATGTCTTTTCCAGGGCACAAGCAGACCAGCTCACTACCATGTCCTCTTTGACGAAAACAACTTTTTCTGCCGATGGGCTACAGTTGCTTACCAACAACCTGTGCTACACGTAAGTTCTCTGTTTTAGTGTATTTCTTTTCCGATTCAGGTTCATCTATCATAGTGACTGTGGTTTTGCTAGCTAGACCACGCTGATATGCTATCTTTGCCTGTAAATGCAGATATGCTCAATGCACTCGCTCTGTATCTATAGGTGAGTACCTTCTCAAAGATCATCTCACAATTTTCTTGGAAGGGCATTATTTATCTATTAAGTTGTACTAATCCCTCATTCTCTTGTTGACCAGTTCCTGCGGCCTACTACGCTCACCTGGTTGCTTTCCGCGCACGTTGTTATGACGAGCGGTCGGAGGGCTCAGGCAGCACCTCGGTCGTCAGCGCTGGGAGCCGGGCGTCAGCCCCTGTGGGCGCAGGGGCTGCTGGCCCTCCTGTGTCGTACCGCACGCTCCCCCGATCAAGGACAACGTCAAGGGCGTAATGTTCTACTGCTGAATTGGCCATTGATGGCATGTTCGTTGACTTCGTTCGGGAGTCCTCGTTTTAGTTGTCCCGCTGCTTGCTATATTTGGTGGTACTTTTGTTATCGACTTGTGGTGTTTGTTATGTTGAGGGATCATGCTTCATGGATATACTATGCTGTGGTGTTGCTAAACATGGGATATATGCGATGCCGGCGTGCTTTTGATTTTGTTACGTTGTTGTATGGAGAATTGATGTCTGAGCTATAACTGCAGCAACTATCACTGCCTATCGTTGAAGCTATTCTGCAAGACCGCAAGTGTTTTCATACCAAAACCATATAAAATATGGATAAAAAGGTAGGGAAGTCACAGTTAGGAAAAGGAAAGAAATAACATCTCTAGGATCAGTACAAAACAGCTGAAATGCAGTCGGAGTAGATATACAGCTTTTTATATTGTTGGAGAAATGAGCAACTAGTATTCTCAAGGGGGGCAAAGGCCAATACATGTACAAGTGTGGTAAAATAAAACCAAATTGACTCTATGTGAATGCATATAAAGACCCTTGCAGCTTAATTAGTAACGGTAGGCCGGATGTCTCTGTCAACACGCCTCTGGAATTGACGTGTAAACGACTAGGCACTCTGCGCTTGTCCTTCTTTAAGAACAGAATAAACAAAACCAAAAGGGGTAGGGTGTGCGTTTGTGCGTTCATAGGGGTGAGTTTGTGCACGTGTATATGAGCGTCTGCGTTATACTGTGTTTCGCAAAAAAAATTTTGTTTATGAGTATTAAATATGTGAAAATCGCATTTGGCGGTTTGGCTTAAATGACAGGTCTTTAGGAATTGGTCATCATACCTCGTACACCGGTCGAAAGTGCCACATATGAGGTTCTTATGACGATGTACATATGCTATGTTTACTCTAAGTTTTGTGGTCAGTCTTCGGCCAAACTCGCTCGTGATAAAGTCGAAAACAGATAGGCTCAGTACCCGGCAAACCGTAATGTTTTCTACCACGTTTTCTGATCTCCTCCTGGTTAGACTGTTTGTTGTCCATCAATTAAGTCTTTGCCACCGTGTATACATAAACTCACTAGTCCCCCGATGTTACATAATGCGGACAACAGTGACCCGAGACTATTGTATGAATCAGACTTGCCCACATAAAAAACATTGTGTGAATCAATTTATACAAAAGTAGATGTATCTATATACGTAACATGTCTAGATACATCAACTTTTGAACAAATGGAAGTCATCTATTTTGGAACAGAGGGAGTACTAGATTACACACTTGATTCACAACTAGTAGATATGTAGATGCTAGCTTCGTTTTCAACATTGTTCGGTATTTCACTAGCTTGTTTTGGGTTACAAGCTCACGGAAGCCTAAAAAGCATGATAAGCAACTGTGTGGTAGTACTTACTTACAGTTTGATAATAATAATAAGACTGCGATAGTCTAAAACAATGCAACTTTGCAAAGAATAACAAAAACTGGAGTATTATCAGAGAAAGTGAATCAAGTGATAATCATTCATCTAATTCCTATGTACATCACTTATCTCATCACCTGTGTCTGTGTGCGATTCATTTTCCTTGATCCATTCATTAAACACTTTGCGTGCATAAACCCGAAGAAAAAGAGAATAAACATGGATTTAGGCAATCGACCATCTGGTTACGTGTGTCAGTTCATAGCTTCATGGGAGGTCACTTCCTACCACCCGCTGTCTTAATACCAGCACTTGCAACCTGCACCGCGCGCTCGCAAACCGGTCCGAAATCAGCCATGGGAGAAACGTCAGGAGGGGAGTGCGGGAAGAGGAGGACGTCGAGGACGCGCTTGAGCGAGGCCGTCCAACCTGTCGGCACCGAAGCGGGAGGGCCAGGACGGAGGCGTCGTCGTAGAGGCGCGCTACGGTCCCCATCCTGCAAACCGAGCATCTCTCCCCGACCGCGGAGGCGAGGCGCATACCGGCGTGTTTCGGTGGTTCACTACGGTGGCATGGCGGTGGCACTGTCTAGCGTCGTGGCGGTGTCAGGGCAGGTTCTGGAGCGTTGTTTGTGCTCCCATCTCGCCGTTTGTCGGCTTGGTGAGTCCGCCGGAATTAGATCATGTGCATAATTCTGAGGTCAGGACACATGGCCCTATCATGATCACCCCCTTCATCAAGCTTTTTAGGTGTAATGACACAGTTATAAAAAGGAATGTGTATGGAGAAAACCTAGTCCAGAAGATGGTTTAGGTGTCAGCTAAACTGGTTTCAGAACTTCGGAGGGGTCAACAATACTTTTAGACCTGGTGTAGACATGAGACTATGAGAGGTGATCCATGTAGTAGAGTATGACGAAACAATACATTGATAATTAAGCTGCCGTCGCCCGTCCACGGCATGACTTCATCTATTTTGAAATATGTACAGGATATATGTTCAGTATTATATGACATGATTGTACAAGACAGGTTAGATATGACGGTCATTTTCACACAACTTTTGATCGATGATTGATCTAACCTGCAAGTCGCTCATACTATCTGAATATATATGGAGTTTCTAAGCGCTGTTAGGCAGGTGGTCGCTGTATAAGGTATGTCCTCACGCGCAGACGACGAAGCACTCCATGTCTGTCATTCTTTATAGCAGCTTATAATTAAACTAGAAACATGTACACACCACGCTTAATATGTTAGATGTCCTTTGTCAAATTATCCTTAATATAATCAAGTGTGCAAATCATGTGGAAATACATGCCATGTGATAAATCCCATGCCCCTCATGGCTTTAATGGGTTTTTTATGAAGGGCTGGAACACCATAAAGCAACAGTTTTATAAAGGTTTGCTCTGATTTCTACAGTGGGCAGCATTTATTTGCAGAGTAACCTATATTGCCTTAATTCCAAAGAACAATAGTCCCATAAGCCCATCTGACCACATACCAATTTCTCTGGCTAGCATGATCCACTTTCACCTATTTTATTTGTTTTAGCAGCTGAACTACTACAAATTGTTAATAACAAGGCTTGGCTAGAGGGAGAGATCCAGCTCCCGGTTGACAGATCATATGGTCAAGATTACCATGTGCTCCAATACGCTGATGACACCTTAATAATTCTCCCAGCTGATCCGGAGCAAATTAACAAATTGGAAAATATTCTCATGGATTTCTCTAACTCTACTGGTTTAAGAGTCAATTATCATGAAAGTTCTATGCTGCCAACTAACATTTCTTCGGAGAGATGTCAGGGTCTAGCTGATGTACTTGGATGCAAAACAGAGAGCCTTCCTTTCACCGATTTGGGGCTTCCCATGGGCACCACAAGACCTAGGATTGAGGACCTGGTTGATAGAAGGCTTCCTGGAATTTCAAGGATACTATCTTATGCAAGCAGATTGGTGGCCATAAAATCTATTATTGCTTTTATGCTCATATATTTACCATGTTCACTGTCAACATTCCATTTACTATCCTGTTTCATATAGACAAATATTGTCGATGCTTCCTATGGAATGATAAGGATATTCATAGAAGAGTAAAACGCCCCTCGAGTCTACCCAGTTGCGGAGTTGGAGCGAATTGGTCACCTACTGGGAAAATGCTAACTATTGGTCACTAAGTTGTGTCAATCGACTAGTCTATACTATATATAAACGAATCCTGGCCGTCCGATTATCAATCGACGGCCCAGATCTGCACCCACCGGTGACCGTAGCTATGAACAGTAGACCAATCGATGAACAGTACGCGGTCCGTGTCTAGCTTCCAAAATTATCAATCATAAATAATTTTGCCATTACTCTTTGTAATAAAATTCAAAAGAGACCATATTTTTTATCTCAAATTTAAGAACGACCTTCAAAAGAGAATTCAAATGTGTATGAATATTTTCCGTACTTCTACAAATTACAGAATATTAAAATAAACTACATCAATATAACCACACGGGCGCGGCGTGTCGCCGCGCCATCTTACCTAGTCATCACTTATTGTGTGTGGTAAGATGACCAAACAAAACAATTTTCCACTGTGCAATGAACAAGTTAACAACCTCCATTTAGCCAGAGCAGGAGAAGCTTCTGAGAACTCTATTTCAGAACTATGAGACAGAATACTCTGGTTTCTTATTTACTCTTTACTTTATTTTTTCTATTCTATTTAAAGTGGATCAATTTAGATAATGTAATTTTAGATAATGTAAATGTAAGCAAACTACTAAATATACTTAAAACAAGGTATTAATTCGCAAAATGGAGAAAATAATTGAAGTTATTATAGGGAAGTATAGAGATATCCTATTTGAAGGAGGACGGGATTCAAATCAGGGAAGAGATCCTTCTTTCTATTAATTTGATAGAAATTCGTTTTTCTTTTCCTGTCTCTATGATTTTGATTTTCGATGAATGAGCCTGTGATAATGCTTTTACCTCTATTCTATAAATCTAAAAAAAGACATATTAGGGCTATACGGTACATTTCTTCTATCTAAAATATTAGAAAGAGGGCAGTTTCTGAGCTTCAAAGAACCAGTAGAAGAGCGCCCGGCCACTGTGCTCGTCCACAGTGATGTACCCGGAGTAATGAGAGACCTGTGGGCTCCTTGGCTGGCCAGGGAGGAAGGACACCCTATCAGCTTGCTGCTCATCTGTGGCGAGACTATCTGTAGCAATGAGAGGGAAGCCAAGAAAATGAAGAGTTGATGGTGGCGTATGAATTGGAGCCTTGTTGAAGAAGAGGCCATGGGATCGTGCACGAGAGTGCAGAACTCTGTGTTCACTACCACCTAGCAGCTCAGTGTGGGAGAGAGGTATTGCATCGTTTGAACATATACATATAGCAAGGTGCCTTCACTAAATTGTTTGTTATATGAGCTGCTAGGCACGTGGGAAAATCACTCGTATGACTTTGACTCACAAGTTTTGGACTTTTTCTTATTATTATTATTATGAGAATGAGTGAGATTTTGACCCGTCACCGCCAAGGAGAACCTACGAAGGAAAGAAAAGAAAAAAAAAACGGAAACTCATAGTAAATTTGAGGGTCACTGGCTTATCCTTTTAAGGTCAGTGTTCTATCTGTTGGATCCTAAATTAGTATCAAATTTAAAATGCTTCAGAGAAATTAATCTAACGTATTGTAAGTTATAACAAAAGGTTCACTTTTTTTGTAGAAATACAGCTTGGAAAATTTCACAAATTTTTACTACGATCTAAAGCTTTTTGCTAGTTAATTGTTTGTGACGCTTTAAATCTTCATTATAAAATGATGACCAATTTTTTATTTGAACCACAATGACATCTTGGTATTTTTTTTTCTGGACATTCTTGTTTGTGTGTGCGACGAGAGCAACCGTGTCTAGCTGTGGGTCTGTTTTGTAAGGTAGAAGAGAAAACAGGAAAGCAACAAGTGGCGAAAGAGAGAGAAAAAGAACATCTAAAGCTACTGAGAGCATTTAGCTATAGAAGATGGGGCCATTAAGACCAAAATCCAGCTGCATGTCTCGCAATACTAGTACCCACTAAGAGATATTTTCGTGGCTGTTGACAAGACTTTCTTTCCGGCAAACGGCATTGGTTCCTAATAATATTAGAGTATATAAACTGGGGATGGATTATTTCCCTCACCTTTGAGAGCAACTATTGTATGGTGATCACGTTTAAGCGCTCACATGAAATTCGTTTGCATCTCGTCCTGAAGAGATTTCAGACCCGCTGGACTTGCAGCATCTTCAGCATTAAGTTCAATTCACTTCACTTTGTAGTTTGGTTAAATGAGATGTCTGCATAAAATTTCACCAAAAAGGGGAAGTTACTAAACAAGATTCAAACAAGAGTAGTTACAGATGTTTTCATCTGTTACCTTTTCTACTTACACCTGAAACATATAATTCGAAATTCAATCAAGACAAGAGTAAGTAATATCACGACAACAAGATTGAGAAAAAACATGCACATTCCACAGAACTGAATTAGAAGCTACACAAGCATAAAACAAGCCCCATTATAATGCTCATACATATGTTCCTGAAGGCTGTTAATCAACATCAGTAGTATGCACTAACAACTAACATGGGTAGACTCTTCAAGTTTGAGCTGCTACACCCACCACAGATGTCCTAAAGCTACAAGCATTTACCAACAATCTTCTCCCAGCAGATTATTTTCCTTAGCCCTCAGGAAAAGATCAGCCAAAGTCACTTTCCCTATCGCTTTGAGGGAGGGCTCGCATCATCATCACCATCGTCATCACCATCATCATCGTCTTCATCATCATCCTCCCCACCAGACCTCTTCCTCTTGGAGGAGGATTGCGCCTTGACAGAATCCTCACCATCTTCCGCATCATCGTCCTCATCAATCTCATCATCATCCACACCATCACCATTCTCTTCAGGCTCAAAATCACTGGAATGCTCTTCGTCTTCAGCACGGCCAAGCGGCTGCACCAGATACTCAGTTCCCAGCTCCTCCTAACAAGGAACAGGCAGTGTAAGTCACAAAGAGTAATCTAATAGATCTTATATCTAGTTGCATACTGATACAAGCAGGTGTTCTTTCCTTTGCAAAGAAAAAAAGGATCAGACTGACGTGCAATTTCTCATCATTCTGAGTAATCCATTAAGGACATCTGAGATGAATTAATCGTCATATCCCAAAAGAAAATAAACTTATTTTTAAATGACTTTAGAAACATCTGTGGGATCAGACTGTTGACAACAGATCCCAATATGCTAGTTGCATACTGATACAAGCAGGTTTTCATTCCTAGTTGCAAAGAAAAAATCAAAGTAAGGGATCAGACTGACGTGCAATTTCTCATCATTCTGAGTAATCCATTAAGGACATCTGAGATGAATTAATCGTCATATCCCAAAAGAAAATAAACACTTATTTTAAATGAGTTTAGAAACACATGGGATCAGACTGACGTGCAATCTTTCATCATTCTGAAAAAAGCCCATTAAGGACATCTGAGATGCATTAATCGTCATTTCCCAAATGAAGGTTTTTAACCAATTGACACATAAAAGTCAAAATATGAGAGCATAGCCTGTGTATAAGGGCATGAGACAAATTGGCAAAAGTAAACAACAGCAGATGACTTGCAGAATATGTATCCAGTGCAGCGGTGCTCAAGGAATCTTTCACATTAGAGGCCCTATGTTTTTGAGAATAGATTCAAGAGAATCAGATAGCTGGCATCTTTCAAAATATTAGAAGAGCTTGCTTGGCAACTATACGTTTTAAATATATAATATGCACCAGAAATGAACCAAGTGTTCTACTAGAGCTTTGGATCAGAAAGGTAAGTCAGTTATTCTGCAGCACAGGACAAGCTCTAGGCTCATCCTCAGAAACAGCCTCTGATATTCATCATCTCCAGGGAAAATATAAAACACAAAGAGAAAAAAAACAAGTGTTTCACTATGCTTTGGATCAGATAGGTAAATCAGTTATTTTGCAGCACGGGACAAGCACTAGGCTCATCCTCAGAAACAGCCTCTGATATTCATCATCTCCAGGGAAAGTATAAAAAACAGATCGAAAAAAACAAGTGTTTCACTAGTGCTTTGGATCAGATAGGTAAATCAGTTATTTTGCAGCACAGGACGAGTTAGGCTCATCCTCAGAAACAGCCTCTGATATTCATCATCTCCAGGGAAAATATAAAAACAGAGAGAAAAACTAAGTGTTTCCGGGTGCTTTGGATCGATAGGCAAATCAGTTATTTGCAGCACAGGGCGAGCTCTAGGCTCATCCTCAGAAACAGCCTCTGAAAATCATCATCTCCAAAAACAAACCAATAGGGCCTAAGATAAAGCCAAGAACTACTTTAAATCCGGCAGTTCTACACCAGATTCTTTGCAGATCCATGGAGCAGAGAGGAAATAATTAGATTTCTCAAAAGACTGAGATCTCATAGTAATGATACACAGACAACGTATTAGAAATACATCGCACAAGTAGATTAGGGGATGTGGTGCAAACTCAGGGTTCATGTAGGTCAGATCCAGTTCTAAGTAATATTTTTTGCATTTAAAACAATTTAAATAAATATAGAAAGGAAATTACAAAGAGAGCATGGCTATTATTGGAAAAGAGATGGGCCTGTGATCTGATGGGCTACGCTACAGACCACACAACAACGCAGGGTAGGTGGATAAGCTATTGATTGTCGGGTACCACGCCAGTGAAAGGACTGTGAAAGGGTAAACGGTATTGCAGAGTACAATCAGCCAAGATCTAAAACAACAACACAGAAGCAGAAAAAACCAGAATCCTGATTTCCAGATCTAGCAGACTAACGACCAAAAGGCAACCTGATCTGTACACGTTTTCCAGATCCGAGAGCATTAAAACGTCACATAACCGGAAACAAACATATATTTTCCTAATCTTACATGAGCTTCAGAAATCTGATTTCTTTTGAGGAAATCGACAAGAAATTTCACATATGAGAGATACGACTAGAGAAACGTAACCGCAAGTACTCAGATCTAATACTACCGAACGAAACAATAATTAACTGAGAAAAATAACAAGAACAAACAGATATAGACAAGAACGAAATTAGGAGAGATTTATACCTCGGGGTCCTCTTCCCCGTCAACTTCATCGTCCTCCTCCTCGTCTGAATCGTCGTCGTCGTCGTCATCATCGTCGTCATCCGCCCTCCTCTTCATCACCGCCCTCCTCTTCCTCCTCGTCGGAGATGTCCACCACCTGCTGCCCCGCCTCCCCCCCCCCCCCCCCCCCCCCCCCCCCGTCAATCTCCTCGTCGTCCTCTTCCTCCTCACCATCGTCGTCGGCGTCCTCGTCCTCCTCACCATCAACCGCCTGCTCCTCCTCATCTCCCTCGTCCTCCTCCTCACCCTCCTCGTCCACATCTACCACATCTTCCGCCGCCGCCGCCGCCTTCTTAGCGGCGGCCTTGATGCGGGCGATCTCCGCTGCCCGCTCGTCCCCTTCCACGGCCGGCTTCATCTCCGCCGCTATACTAGTAGAGACGCGAATCCTCTCGAGAAGAATTTCGTCCTCTGGTTTCAGCTGGCTTTCTGCTCGTGGAAAAATTAGGGGAAATTTTGGGCGAATTTGTAGCAGATATAAGCTCCTTCTGCCGTTGATGCTGTGCTTGACACGCCAACTCCTACAATCGGACAGCAAGACAGCAACAAACATCAATATTCAGTTACAAATTTCTAATATTCAGTTCTAATTTAGACAGCAACAATCCATTAAATAGAACTACTAGTTCCTGCTATTGTCAAACATTACTCACAGGTTCATTTGGTTTCAACGTAAGGAATCACTTTCGCACCTAGCTACTAGCTACGGAAGGAATCAACAACTGAAAGTCTAACAAAAACTTGCACCTAGCTAATCACGGTTGCACCTAGCTACTAGCTACGGAAGGAATCAAGGAACAGACTAGCTAGCTTACCCCGTGGTGGCTGACTTGCCGACGGCGTGGATATCATGCAAGTCGAGGAAGCTGCCGCCGATGCTCGAGCTCGATCCGCCGGTGGAGGAACTCGAGCTGGAGAAGGACCTCGATCCGCTGGTAGAGGAAGAGCTCCCGCCAGACGCCGCCGCCGCCGCCGCCGCCGTCGCTCAGAAAGAGCAGAGGAGGATTTCGTTAGGTTTTCTGGACTGAGACTTGACCGAGTAGAGGAGTATAAGTACGTGTAGGAGTGGGTTTTCTGGGCTGGATTTTTGTTTGGGCCGATGGGCTCTCGTGCTATTTTACACATTTTTTGTAGCACCGCTACACGCTACACAATATAGCGCGGTTAGCGCGTATATAGCGCGATTAGCGTCGTAGCGAGCATTTCAGGCTAAATATAGCGTACCCTCTTCAAATACGCTATAGCGTGTTATAAACGTTGATATAGCGCGCTATTTTTTTCGTTGACGGGGCCGACGGAGCCTCTAGGTTTGGGCTGAAGGGCCAGCAGAGATTCTGGCCGTTGGGTACAATAACAGGCACGCAGATGCATGACGTGGCGGGGTATCGGACGGCTGCCAGAGATTGTTCCGTGGGTGCGAGAGCGGGCGCGGGAGGAGAAATGGCTAGGGCTGACGTCAGCGTGGGAGGAAGTATTTTACGGTTTTTTATTTAGTCGCGCTCGTGCGTCGCCTGGGCACACCAGAAGCACCGTGCGTACTCAAATTTCCGGACTCGGATCAACCTGCAGTTTCTTTACTTCGGGTAGCTGACAGGTGTGTCCTACCTCGGGTGGGTCCCACTTGTCAGCGATTAAATGGCAAGGATGCCTATGCCACGGGACGTGTGTACCTCGGTCTCCTCTATGCTTCAGCGATTTTTTTATTCCAAAGACGAAGGCGTTTGGCATCTCAGTTTTGCCTAAACCACAGTATTTCAATAACGAAAAAGTATTGGAGCGTTTGGGCAACAAATACTTCAGTTTTTTTATAATACTTCAGTTTATAGAAAAAGTGATCGGGACTGAAGTTTCCATTGTGGCAAAAAAATGCAGTTTTATACAATACTTCGGTTTGTAAAACACAATATTCATTGGACCCAAACAGCTTAAAGTATTTGATACTTCAATATTTTTAGAGAAACTAAAGTATTGTTAGAATATTTCAAAAAAAAGGAGCTCCCAAACAGACCCAAAAACTTGTATTGACAATATGTTTGGTAGCTGGTTGGATGGAGTAGATAAGAAACTAAAGCTTGTATTCGCATTGGAGTGTGTGCTTTTGTTTGAATAATTTGGAATTACCGTAATGATATTATTTTTAACAAGCTTGGAGTTGTTTACTTTATGCAGGTAGTTCACAGAGCAAATTGGTCCTTTCTCCAGTAGTCCACGGAGCAACAACGGGAACTTATGAAGTATGAACTCCGGATGTGCTCGGTTGATGACGGCTATTCAGGCTATCTTCAACCGGGGTGGTTGGCTGCATGGTGTTTGTTGTTTTCAACAACCCCCAAAGTTAACACTGGCATCATCATTATCAAATCGTATATTGTATCTCCAGAAATATGCCTAGTAGAATTGGAAGATTTTTAACTAGATGTTTAAGATCAATCAATCAACCAAAAAGGTAATAAGTAACCAATCTGTTTTACGACCAGCATACCAGTGTTTTTTTATATTTATGTAATTATGTTGCATGTGGAATGATCTTGAACCTACTTTTGTTTTCCGAACAAATAGAACAGAGTTCTCTACCGAGTGAAATAGAAATGAAGAACCCTATACTATCATGATAACTGGAACACGAAAAATAAATAGAAATTTGGTGGTTAGAGTAATAGAGTTGCTTATAGCTTATTTTGCAACAACAGATGTACATAGTGTGCAGGGTAAAGAAAGCTTAGAAGGCCACATTTGGATAATAAAGCTTCGCAGAGCACTTACAATGTTTTTTATGTGGGCAAGTCACACAGCAGCCACGGTTCACTGTTGAAGTAAGATCCAAGATAAGAGTCTTAGTCTCTAAGATGTATTTGCAGTTGAAGTAGCATGAGTCCGTCTGCTTGGATGTTGCAGCTTTGTCTGGGCGTGTGAGGCTATAGCGCGTGGGAGTAAGTTGATTATGGAGATCAGCATTGTTGTAAAAAACAATGTGCACTCAAATCGGCGTGCTTTGCACAATCGCCATGCCGCCTTGGCCAGACACCGAGTTAAGGCCCATCGGTGTAGTGGATCGCATCGTCTAGCGACTCACAAATCACTTAAACTTGTCGCAACCAGCCTATGCAATTTTGATCAAGTTTAAAAGAAAAATATGGACATCGTCGGAGTAGTATATAATAAGGGTGACCTTTTCCGATTTTTCATAAACAGGCATGTGAAGGTTTGAACCCCAAAGTCTAATCGCTAGAGTCCCTGCTCTGCCGCCTCGCTATCAAAGTGGCGGTGTCGACGGTGTCCTCCAGAACCTGGCTCGCCTCCTCTGCCGAGTGTCGAGCCCAGCGCAGCAGCCTCATCGGCATGCCCAATGATTCCCTCTTAAAGGCAATGCCACCTATCTTGTTTGTTTGTTATGGTTTCAGCTCTAAAACAGCATCATTTCATGTTAACCATTTCTCGTGTTCTAAATGATCTACTACGGACTGATTTAAATAGGTTTGCTCGTGTTCTAAAATCTAATTTCTAACTGACATACTACTGACTGATTAAAATAGGTTGGTATTTGGATTCTCTAGGTCCTCCGTGACTCATCATCCCACTAATTAATGCAATTTTTCTTTGAATATTGTGAGCTTGTCTCTTCCCAGTTAACAAGAACATGCACTTTTTTTCTCCTTCGATAGTTGATTAGGTAGTTGATTTGGTAGTTGCCTAATGTTTTTGTTAGTCACCCCCTCGACGCATAGCCTACTAGCGACATACCAGCGCAACACGAATTTGAGGAATGCTCATTTATGGAGTGGTATTAAACGATTACACCTTTATTGACCAAAAGGATCAGGAGTTTAATCAGAAGTAGAGACGTGTAACAAGACAAATGAAAGGACAAGCCCCAAAAGGCAGAAGAAGAAAAAACGCCGCATAAGGACTCAAGCCGTCGTGCAAAGATTCGAGTAATTAAGGATCTTAGATTAGTTGCCGGCCGTCTGGTTGATATCCGGGATGTCCTCCTGGTCTGGGCCGGCCTCACCGTCAATGGCGTTCCCACGAAAGCAGGCGTGTGAAAGGAGCGCCCATAGGTGCGCAATGAGCTCAATGTTGCTGGCGAGATGCTTGGCGTGTGTGCCTGCCCTCGTGTTCGCCGCCAAGTGGAGGATAAACTCAATCCAGAAGTTGGCCAGGTCCCTCCATAATAACCCGCCTTGTCGCCGACGACATGCACCTCTGTCAGCTGCTTCCCAAGCACTGCACCCATCTTTGCTAAGGAAGACCTGATGTTGAGATTGTCATCATCTTCGTCCTCCTCTTGATCGACTGCTCCTACTTCTGTGACAGCAGGCGATCAGGGCTCTCATAGGGCTTATTGACTGTCTCCATAAGGCAATTGTACACGTCTTCCGGTCCCAGTTCCATGCCTCTAGGCTTTTCCCAGCATGCAACGGGACTGACGTTGGAAGTAACGTATCAATTTCTTGGATTACCTCCTCAATGACCATTTCGGCAACAAGGGCATTATCCGGCACCAGTGGCTTCTCTACCAGATACGCACAATAGTTGGATCAAGTGACTGGTGTCACGTACTCACGTCATTGCACGGCCTTGAGCTTCTTGACCTTGTCGAAGAAATTGATCTCACAGAGGCAGGTGGTGATTTGTCAAACCAGTTTAATGTGGGTTTTTACCTTAACGTTACTTGGCCACTGCCACTCCACCTTTTCTTTTGGTTCGAAGGCGTTTGAGAAGTAGTTATCCAGCTCTAGCCCTTCTTGTTCAATTTCTTGGGCCAAAGCAATATCGCATCCTCACTCGAGGAAAGCACTAAGGAGAATGGAGGGAACATGGAGTTCAGAAATTGAGGAAACCTCTCGGAGGAAGGCGACAGTGGAGACCACAAATGTTGGGACAGGGATGGCTGGTCAAACCCAGAATGAGAGCATGGCTGGTCAAACCCAGAATGAGAGTGGAATGAAGGTCTAAGATATTGTTCCAGAGCAACGCGATGTGACCTGAAGGAAAAGCATGAAACAATGTGACCACAAGTTACTGCAAGCGCGTTTGCTGGGGATCTGATGATATTCTCTCTTTCGGGACTTCATTTGTTGTATATTTGGATGCTGTTGTCAATGCCTTGTAGTTTTTCCTTTTGTTTATCTGTTTATGGTATCTCCTATTCGACTCTCATTCTGTGTGGGAGAGTGGACTGCTGTGCATTTTTCTACCATATTATTGTGTGCAGTACAGGAGGTTGTATGATTATTCTAGTGAGTTTCTAATTCGTACCTTAGATTCTCAAATGGAATTCCCTGTATTGCAAGTGGGAACCGAATTTGTGGCAAATTTTATATAGAGGGAGCAGGAGTTGATGCGCTTCGACTCTCCAGATTACTCTCGCTGAACCTTATGACTGACTACAGAAATCCTAGTTACCAGAGCATCTGCAGCACAAAAGGTACAGCATTCACAATCAGCAAACAGAATTTCAGAATACAAGCTACGAACTTTGGCGAGGAATCGGTAGTTAGTTCTTTTGGTTCAGGATTTATGTCGAACACACAGCGTGCGCGGGAAATAACATACCTCACTAAGTTAAGGGGGAGAAGCCAGGAGGAGTCCTACCTGCATACGGTTGACGGTCTGGCCGCGATGACATGTGTCGTCGGCCTCCGTATCGTCCAACCCCTCTTTCGGCTCTTCCTCCTCCGGCCAGTGGAGCCGCAACACCGAAATTTCACTTGTCTCTCATCAACTGTGTGGGATAAGGATGGTTTTCCTCGATGCATTTCATCCAACACTTTGCTTGCATAAACCCAAATCAAAAGAAGCTGAACATGGATGGATTGAGGTAATCAACCACCTGGTTACGTGTGTCAGGTCATAGCTTCATGGGAGGAAGCAGCCGACCAGGAATGTAGCCGTCGAGGCTGTCCTGAATCAACCACCTGGTTACGTGTGTCAGGTCATAGCTTCATGGGAGGAAGCAGCCGACCAGGAATGTAGCCGTCACAGCCTGCAGGTTGTTGGAGCGTCATGCATCATGGTGCAGCGAGCAGAGCAACAACATAAAAGAAGAGAACCACTTTACCTAGGGCCGGAGCTGGCTGTGTCGGCCCTCAGATGCATATAGTGGTCATCCCACTACGGTGGCATGGGCGTAAACTGCAGTTACAGTATTACCTTTTTCTGTTTTTTATGATAATTTGGTTCCGTCTTTATTTAATCTGGCTCATCTCCGTCATTTCCTTCCGAGAGGAAATGAACTATTTGTAAGTTAAGATAAGATAATTTCACCAGCTATCTAATCTGAGCTTCTTGGTAGAGCGGTCCTAGATTTTAGATAATTGTCTTGCAGAGATTTGCATGCTCAGCCGTGCACATGCCAATGATTTGAATGTGTAGAAGTCTACCATATTCTGCTCAAATTAAGTTCAACATAAGCCATTGTCTCAGATTACACAAAACCCTAATAATCGGGATAATACTAATACTATTACATCTGATCAGAACATAATTCAGATGCTAAAACAGCAAGCTTCTTTTCTGCCTCTTCCATCGCAAGCTCACTTTTGCTTCTTGGGCACCCTGTAGCCACCAACGACGCAAGCGTGGTCGCGCTCAAAGGGCTCCAGGGTCACCTGCTCCGAGGGCTTGAACTGGTCTGCCTTGAGCTTCTCCACCTCGCTGGCAAACACCGCCTCAGCAGGCATGGTCGAGTCGATACAGTTGGCCTGATCAAAGTTAAAGAAATGTCAGCTCATAAGGCAGCTGCAGATTTTACAACGCACGATGCTCATTCTGCATTTGAATGATTCTTTGATATGATTCCGACTAGTACCTTGATTGAAATGACGAAATGGCCACCATTCTTCAAGAAGTATGATGCATTAAGGGCTAAGATTCTAGCCTGTAGGGAAGAAGATACAGTGATATGGTTTAGAAATGCTTAACCACAATACTATCAAATATCCAACACCATTGGGCAAAATTCAAGCTGAATTTAGGTTGCGAAATTTCCCATGTAAGAACCAATTCAAATCAAGGGAAGGGGAACTATTTCTATTTACTTTAGTATTATTCAACCATAACTGACAACTGGTGAGCTCAGAGCATGACTTATAAAAGACAAGACAACTGAAAAACAAAGCTCTGTCTGGAACTTCCAATGAAAGTTGTAAAACAAGTCGAGCTAATCAAATCTACAATCCTGTTGCGGTGGGAAGGGGGACAGGTTATTTGTTACCAAATATCCAAACTTAAGCTCACCCAAGCATACAGGCAATAAACAGACAGATAAAAGGCAAATTTAACACCAAGACAGTCAACTGGTAATGTGATTGTAAAAATCCAAGTAGATAGAAATGTAACTACACACTCAAGAAAATAACTGGCTATGGGCATAAAAGCATCAGAAACTCGATTTTGCATCATACAATAGATGTCCTGAAGGGGAATCCGAGTTAGCTCATCATCTGCTAAGCCCCAATTGAGCCACAGAGTAAAACATTGCACACCAAAAGCAGCAGATTGGTGTATACACCAGTTATTGCAAACGACTGAAATGGGAACCAATTTTTAAACCACCAGAGATGGTACAGGACTCAACTACTGATATAATCAAAATACGGAAAATGCAGCAAACTAAATAAGAAAATAGGCATAAAGGCATCAGAGACTCGATTTTGCATCATCCATTTTGATGTCCTGAAGGGGAATCCGAGTAAAGCTCATCTTTTGCTAAGCCACTTGCACGAGTTGCACACAGATAAACAACAGTCAATCATAAACAATACTAGTAACTGGCAGACTGTAAGCAATCCCAGAACTACTTTGTAAGAGGTATACCTGGTCAGGTTGTGCAACATCAGAAAAGATAACATCAACCATGCCGACCAGCATCCGGTACTTTGCCGGGTGCCTAGCATCCTCAATGATGGGGATCACATTGGTCCTCTTCTTGGCCATGTTGACAAGATCTCTGCCACTCCTGTGAGAGAACTCAACAGCATACACCAACCCAGTCTGCAAGGAATCAACTTCGTCAAGACAGCTCACACAAAGCATAACTCGTAGAACAATAGAGTGAAGTTGCAAGGAGATCATACCGGTCCAACAATATCAGACACATGAGAAACTGTTGTCCCTGAGGCAGCACCAAGGTACAGCACACGAGTACCAGGAGCCTGAAACAAAAGCTCTATGTCAATACTGTAACAACGATAAAGCCAATTTAGCATGTGATATAGACCATAAGGGTTTGCAAGCAATTAAGAACACAAGCTAGCTCACAACGAACTTACAATCCAGATGTTGTCAACACCACCGAGCACGGCAGCAGCCAGCTTGGATCTGAAGGGGTTCCACACCCTGTACTCAACCTTGGATCCATCCTCGTTCTACAAAATACCAAACAAGTAATGAACATCATTTCACATGTCAGCTACCCAGACATGGCAGTAAGCCACATAATACCAAACAATAGAGCACCAGTATGTGACATGAAAAGCTGAAACTAATAAGATGATATGAAGTAATGACCAAGCTGTATCTAGACTGTTTTAGCATTTTCTTATCAGTTCACATGTGCATAAAAAATTTATCTTTTGACACACTTTACTTTTATTTTTGGTCATTTGCTACTTTGACCACCCCATCACCGTGACACAGGCCGTGGCAAATGATCTAATTGCAAAAAAATAGTGTGGTAACAGAGTAGCAGAACCTAACAACTGATTCATGAACTAGTACCCCACTGAACCTAAGCTAGTCTAAAACATCCTTATCTGCATCACACCGGCAAGTGGCACAAAAAAAATGAGAGAGCTACCTGGACGGAGACACGCTTCTCGCCGTAGACGGACTCCCCGGGGACCATGTTCTTGGTGCAGAGCGCGTCTTCCTTGGCCTTGGCGATGAAGACGCCGTCGTGCTTGTGCGGCACGACGACCACCTTGCTCCCGCCCTTCATGCCGGGCCCGCCCCTGCCTCCTCCCCTGCCGCCGCCGCGACCCCTACCGCGGTCGCTCCTCCCGCCGAACCCCCTGCCGCCGCCGCGGCCCCTTCCGCCATCGCTCCTCCCGCCGAACCCGCGGCCGCCGCTGTCGCCCCTGCCGCCGAAGCTCCTGCCGCCGCTGCGACCGCCTGTGGACAACAAAACAAAAGCGGGTGAGAACCGAATCGAAGGCAGGACGGAGACGAAGAGGGAGCGTGGGGCGAGGGTGGCGCATGCTTACCTCCTCCTCTCATCGGTGGCCTCATGGTAGCCGCCGCCGCCGCCTAGGGAGAGGGAGGGAGAAAGGGAGGGGGAGAGGGGTTTAGGGTTTTGGACGCGGGGTAGGGTTTGGTGCAGAGTTTTGGGGAAGACTTATAGAGGAAAACTAGGGTTGGCGTTTGATCGTGGCTGTTGATGGACGAATGGGTAAGCGGACGGCTGGATCGCGTAGCGGCCTAGCGTGATTTTGATTTTTTTTTTGAATTTAAAAAAAAAACTTGGAATAATAAACAATCAAGTCAGGATGGCCGAGTGGTCTAAGGCGCCAGACTCAAGTTCTGGGCCTCTTACGAGGGCGTGGGTTCAAACCCCACTTCTGACATAACATTTTCTCAATTTTGCTTAAATACGTTTTATGCATCACTTTTGCGTCCACTGCTGTTATTTAAAATTTGCGTCAAGAATTTTAAAAAAATCATGCCTAACTTGCATAAAATATCTATTTCATTGTGTATTTAAGCTATTAGATATAGCACTTTCCTTTTTAAAGCTTGGGTTATTTCCATTCTTATGCTCAAAAAAAGGATGTTTAATTAAGTAATGTGAAATTTTGAGGCTAACCTTTAGGATAGTCACGAAAGGTGGCTGTGGAATATGGTGGCATTCACAAAAAAAAACATTTCACCTTCTGCTGAACATGCATGAGGTGAAGGAGAAATTAAGGCCACTTTTTTCCGATGTCAATGTTCGATAAGATGTGATGCCGCTTTCAGTATGCTTGACTCAGTGCAGAGCTTAACTTCTCACAAAAGCATTTAAAAAATATTGATTAAAGAAGTTTTAAGCTTCACTTCCCACAGCTACTATTATTTAAAATTTGTGTAAAGAAATTTAAAATTTTCACTTTAACTTGTGGAAAACAATTTATTTCATTTTTGTTCTGCGCTTAAGCATATTTTCATCCCGAGCCAAAAAAAAGAGTTTAAAGTAATCTAGTATTTTGAGGTTAACTTTTATTTCGTTATATATGGATAGTGCGATTTGTAGTCGGTGCTTGTATCATTGTTGGTACCATGGTAGCTAAAAAGTGGGTGTGGAATATGGTGTATTGCACACAGTGGCGGCGCTAGGAATTTATAATCAACACTATTTTGCAAAAAATATGGGTATTCACTTGCATACCCAGGAAGACACCTAGCGCCGCCCCTGATTGCACAGGTTGTGGTTGTCCTAGTATGCGACAATATGACTTACATAAAAATGCATGAGGTGAGGTGAAGGGAGGAATCAACTGTGATTCGATCGCATAGTCTTCCAAAATAGAGTTGGGGGGTGGGGTTCATCCATGGGGTACACAATGAAATCGTCAGCAAATGAATTTGTCTTTTGCTCTTTTTAGGAGTTTGATTATCGTCCTCCACTTGATTGTCATAGTGTTTTTGCTCAAAGCGTTCCAATGGAACAGTGTTGAAAAATCATGTTTGTTCTTTGACTAAATGAGGAAAGCGTAGGAAAATGTAAGGGGATATACAGTAGAGAGAGAAGAGAGATACAAACTACCTCGATATAGCATATAATCTACAAAGAGATATATTGATTATAGACACCGTGAGAGTTAAAACTAAATATCCAAGGGGAGCAAAACTGAGTATTGGAATCTATCTGGTCTCTTTGCTATGTGAAGCTTCTCGTGTTGACCTCCCTCTATTATCACTCCTTGTAGCGCTTGAGATGATGATTCCCAGTTAGCATAAATTCTTCTACATATCATTTGTAAAGGTGTGTCCGGAAGATTTTTGGTTACAAAACTTGCATTTCTTCAGTTTTAAACTATAAACATAAAATTCAATCCTCCTGGTTGCAGCAGATGGGTCATTACCTCGGCTTTCCCATTGAAATAAGACATACGAACTATGCAATGACACTGACATTGTGACCAATGCCGACGTTGGAAGTGAAAGTTTGGTTTACCCAGACACCCCATACGAGGAGGTATCCGAAGATGAACCGAAGGCGAAGTAGTAGCCGAGATTGTTGTATGCACGGCGTCATTGGTAACATAGACAATCCTCACCGCTCTAGATTACAACGATGTGTGCGCTTCACCTTGAGGGTTATCAGCCCACTGCATTCTCGACAAAAACATTTAGCTTCATACCTTGATATGATTACTTAAAACTCCATTGATGCTTTCCAACCCTTTCAACTGAGTGTACAACCTATATAGGTAGTTCTTAATTCTACATATATCAAAACCAAGTCCTAAAAAGCTTGCATCTAACTCGCCTTCCGCCAAATCCTTCAGCGTGTTTTAACTCACGTTAAAGACTACCTATACCAAGCACAATCTAAGCTATTGCACACAGTGACGGAGAGAGCAAAAGTGTAAACCGAAACTATGAGTCTAATACAGTTTCTGAATCTAGCAAACTAGGCAGGCTCCTCCCTGTCTGTCGTGGGAAGCTTCTCATGCTGTCCTCCCCATAATCTTACTCTCTCCAGCGCCTGTGATGCCTGAAATAATCATTACAGTCCATGTTTATAATTCAGTTGAGTTGTAATCTGTAATTTTCTTCACTTGTCTTTGTTCAAAACTAAAAAAAATTATCCGGAAAAGAATCATCGTTGCATATGGCGATATTATTACCTCTGCTTTCCAGTCGGTCTTCCACACCATGTACACGAGGATCGCCGTCTGCAACGCTGTCCCGCACAGCATCCCCGCCCAAATGCCCTGCAAAATCAATCAACAAATTAATCAGGGCATGTTCATCCTGCAACGTGACACTGTGATCAATGGCGAAAGATTTGGCTTACCCTGACGCCCCATCTAAAGAGGTAGCCGAAGATGAAGCCGAGGGGGAGGCCGAACGCGTAGTAGCAGCCGAGGTTGATGTAGGCGACGACGCCCTGCCAGCCGCCGCCGACGGCGACGCCCGAGATGACGGGCTGAATGCTGTTGAGCACCATGGTGACGGCGAGCAGGTGGGCGATGTTGGCCACGGCCTTTTGCAGGTGCCGGTCCCCCGTGAAGATGACCGCGAACTGGTTCCGCGTCGCCAGGATCAGCACCATGGCCGCCAGCCCGAACGCCAGCGACTGCACCAGCACCACCGCCACCGCGTGCATCGTCGCCCGTGGCCGGCCCGAGCCCAGCTCGTTGGAGACGCGCACGCTGATGGCCGCGTTCAGGCCGATGAAGAGCATCCCCTCCCACCCGTTGATGTTCATGCAGATGGAGATGGAGTCGACGGCAATCTCGGCGTCGTCGAGATGGCCCGTGAGGACGACGAGGACCATCATGTACCAAATCTCGAGGCAGAGCATGACCGCTGACGCCAGCGAGAGCTTGATGAAGGCCCAGAGCTCTTTGAACGCGGCGCGGGACAGGCCCGTCCACCCTTCCTTGCACCACCCGACCACGTACGCCACCTGCGCCAACGCGGTGAACCACGACGACAGGTCATAGGCGGCCGCGGCGCCCGCGACGCCCCAGCCGAGCACGGACACGAACAGCGCCAATAGGCCGACGTGCGCGATGAGGGCGGCGAATCCGATCCATGCGAGCGCGGCCACCTTGCTCTGCGCCTGCAGGAACTTCTGCGTGGGGAAATTAATGGCGAGTGCGAACATCTGCGGGATGATGCGGAGCGTGAAGTCCCCCGCGGCGGCGGCGATGGCCTCCTCCTGGCCGAGCAGCCGCAGGATTGGCCCCGCGAATACGTAGAGCGGCGAGAGTAGCACGGCGGAGGCGGTGAGGATGATCCACGACCGCTGCATGTACACGCCCAGCATTGCCACCTGTCCCGCCCCGAACGCCTGCCCGCAGAGCGTCTCCAGCGCACTCCCCATGCCCAGCTGCATGTCCGATCGCATCGTCAGTTCGAATGCACCGCCATGATCGACGGATAGCTAGAAGATGGAAGGAGGACTTACGAGAAAGCCGAAGGAGAAGTTGGAGACGACGGAGAGGCCGATGGCGACGGCGGAGAGCTCGCGGTTGCCGATGTGCCCCGCGAAGATCTGCGTGGTGGAGTTGGTGCCGTAGAGGCAGAGGATGTTGAACGCGATGGGCGCGCCGATGGCCCACAGCCGCCGCGACTCCTCCGCGAACATGGTCACCGCGCCGCGAGCCGACCTCACCGGCGGCGCGTCCCGGGGGTCGTCGTCCTCTTCGCCGCCAGAGGCCACGAGCGCGCCGGTCTCGTCGTCGCGCACCGACACTACCATGCTGGCGGCCACGGCGTCGTCGGCGTCTACCGTCGGGATGGTGGCGGGGGCGGGATCGAAGGCGCCGACGTGGAGGCGGTGCGCGCGCGGGCTGTGGCTATTGTTTTGGGGCGTGGTGAAAAGGAGCGGCTCGGTGTAGGCCATGGTGGTAGACCAGTGGCCGGAGGTGGCGGCGGCCGGTGTTCGATCACCCTACTGGCAAGCGCGCGTGGCAGGGCCGGCCGTCCGTCCGCCCCGCCGTTCTTGGACGCGGTTGCCCAGCTGCCTGGTTAATTAGGGCGGATGGCTGAGGATGACGCCGTGTGTTTGGCGTGATCCTTGTGTTCGTCGTAATGCATATCTCTCCCTATTTATCTGGTCCTCTCTTCAAGATCAAATCTATATATCTCTGTCGTTCAAACGGCGAGAAAGATGATGTTTTATCTCTAGTTGGATCATCGATCGTTGCGTTCAGAGGCAGGACTTAAGGAGGTGAATCTTAAAACGTTCACGTCAAGAGATCGATTGGTCTCGATGAGATCTGACTGTTTGAACTGGTGGAAAATAATGACAACAATTTCTGGCCTCACTATCCCTGAGATTACACGACATTTGATGAGTAGGGATTTTTGTATCTGGAGCTCGAGTGAGCCCTTTGTTTTTTTTTTTACATATTTATAAATTTCAGAAAGATCAGGGAAAAAATTCGAGATGTACTAAATAATGTATCATACGAACATGCTAAATCTCACTTTGAATTGAGCTACACCAAAATGAAAAAAAAGGTATGGATCTGCTAATAGTGAATGGTGCATATTTTTTAAATTGAAAAAAAATCAGATTTTATTATTTTTTGTGTAACCTATAATTAAAATAAATTTAACATCAGGATTTTCCAGGATACATCATTGATTACAACAAGTAATGTTTCTTTAGATCTTTTGAAACTTGTAACTATGACTTTCCAAATCTTTTAACATAAAGAGAACACCGAACCTCAGGAGCCAAAGAGATTATTGAAGAGAGGGAATAAAGTGATTCATATTTGGAGATTGAGTAATAGTTTGTAAATTTTGAGAAATTTGCTTGGTGGAACCACTTTTTTGTAGCAGTACTTTTTCAAAATATTGCGAAAATTTGTTGCAATAGTATATGTTTTTTGTACACATGATGAGTATTTTATTGTAATACTCGGAACTTTGTTGCGATACGAAGGGTAAATCACCAAGTGACGTGTTTTATGTTAATATCGGATAGGTCATGGCAAAAGAGATATAACCTTCGTTTAAATGGAGCTGCTCTGTGTTGTGGGTTGAGTTCCCAAAAAACCATGGGAATAAAATGTAGATATACAATGCGACTGATTTTGTGCATTAGATGTCAATATGACGATGAATAAGACAGATTTTCAGCCAAGTGTAGGTCAACCGACGCCTAGGACTGGCCTTTTTTTTAATATCTTTAATGAGGTGAAGAGCAAGCACGATAAGAGAAAATTAGTTAGCCGTCTGTTTTTCCTTAAAAGTGCCCTATGTCATAATTATGAAGGCAAAACTTTCACCACGATAAGAAAAAAAGTTACATACTTGATGTTTCAATTTGTTGCAACATAACAACCAGAAGTTACAACCAACTTTACAAGGTACATATCGATTTCTCAATAATTTATGTCTGTCAAAAGCTAAATCTCATCTCCATCAAAATACTTCCATGTAAAACTCTTCCTATCCATGATAAAACAGGTACACGGACGTTAGGTGGTGGCAATTGGCAAATATCCTAGTCAACAAGTTCTCTTCTTATGGTCTCAAACAACATCTCGTTCCATGTATCTACAGGTCCTGGCATGCACCAATGTAGACAATCCTGGGGTGGAGGCTTTCCATCTGGCCCTCTCTGAGTCTTCTTGTTTAGGTCGGCACTCGTGTATGGACCAGGATGCCCATCGACCCTCAAGGCGGAGAGTTCAGTGATGTTCATGAATTTCAACTTGGAACCATGCTCCCCAGAATTTTGGACTGCCTTTCTGAAGCCCGCAACTTGCTTTCCATACATTGCGTCGGTGAATCCGTTCCTCACTACCTTATCCAAGGGCTTAACCTTCCCAGTACACGACCCATTAGTATTCCATCCCCCACGTTCATAATGATCTGGTGAGTATGTGCGTAGAACAGCTATACCTTTGAAATTCGGGTGAGTAGCCACGCTAGTTAGGCAAGTCTCAATAGATATGTCGAAGACGTCAATGTTGTTCATTTGTATCTTTCCAGCTTGATGAGGCCACCAACGTTGTCCTCCAAAAACATTGCCATTCAGAATATATGCTGATGGTCTTGTATACCAATGCCCAGAGGAGAGGACAAGCACATCAATACTAGGAAGAAATTCCATGAAGGTCTCATCTGGAACATCCATTAAAACCTTATCTAGACCCTTGGGAGCAAAGTCAACAGCTTCAGTTGACGTGTGTACTAACCAAGAGGACCAGATGCGGATGATAATTGTTGAGGTTGACCTAAAGATCCAGTTTTGCATCTGGGGGGAACTGTTGTTCACTGGGGTGTCGACCTGTCATATGTAGAACATCAAGCAACTTCAAGTTAACAAAGTAGATATGATGTTGGTCAATCAAACAAGCTACATTTACATTTAGTATATGAGCATTCATAACGGTTGCAAAATCTAGATACTTTCCCAAAACAAATAGTTTGCACAGTTTTACAAAGAAACTATGTAGAGAACTTGCCTGTGGCAAGATGGTTAGGTGGGTGGTTGTACCCCCAGCCCACCAGAGTTCAAACCCCAGGTTTGACGCTGGTGTTTCTCATTTAGGCGGAATATTCTTTCAGTGGGAGGCGACGTTCCCGTCGACAGCGAGACGCCCATGGTGATTTCGTCAATCTCAAAACCCAACCGCCGGCTCAGTCTTTCGGAGATGCTCATAGGGGTAGGGTGTGCGTGTGTACGTTCATAGCGGTGAGTGTATGCGCGTATTTGTGAGCGTCTGTGTTGTACTGTGTTTCTCAAAACAAAAAAAAAACAAAGAAACTATGTAGAACCGGTTGAGTTTTGACCATTTTCCTATTTATAAGAAGGAAAACTGAAAATGTTGTTACGAGCAGGCATCGTCTAACTTTACCAAAAACGTGAGCATGGTCCATCCATTATCTATAAGACCAAACAACCAGTGAGTGAACGTGACTTAGATTGATTACGGTTCAAACATACAATATTTAGTAATATCCCACCTTATTACGGTTCATAAAATCATTACTAGTATCAGTGAAATATCTCACCTGCCATAGAATGCACAGGAGTGACTCCATCTGATTTCGAGCAACCGAATCCCCAACAAAGGCAATCGTCTTGCCTCTCATCAACTCCAAAAACTTCCTTGCATCAAAGCGCGGGAGAATGCATTGGTCGGGTTTCCATCTCCAATTCTCATATCCATTGTCAGGCCGTCCATTTCCCTGGCAATTCTGAGTCTTTGTGATCGCAGGGCAAGAGTTGTTTGTGTAGAGTGGCCCAGAAGAATCAAAAAACCATTTCCCACGATATAGATCGCATGTACGTGTGCAACAACGGAGGTTAATTCTTATCCTAGTAATCATGAAGAAAATCAGTAAAGGGTACAATGAAAAGCTAGCATATGCCATTCCTGTTTGTAATATGTTGTGCAAACCAGGGGAACATACTAACACCTCACCTTGAGCATGAGAGCATCACTTTGAGAATCACTTGGTTTCTCATCAAGTTCTGTCGTGGTATCAACATCATCTGTAGCAAATGGTTCCGACATTTTGCGATTAACCAAAGATGCTTTGCTTGAATTCATGGTACCACTCTCAATGTTTTGCTCAGGCAAGGGTTCCTGGTCACCCTGAAATGCTCTCCCGAGGTATACATGTACCGATGTACCAGGAAGAGACAATCCCATAGACAGCGATATCACCATCAGAGTCAGCACCAAAGCCACAGCCGACATGATGACAGTCGAGAGCCATTGCTGAATTCCACCATGCCAAACTGGAGCCTTCATCCCCAGCAAACTCATCGCCGCATGCACCCAAAGACCCAAAATGCAACCACCTCTAAGAACAGAGCTCTACTTCTTGATGTGCCCTGGTGTACAAGGCCAAACCTGCAGCCTGTATTCTTGGTACCTGGATGTAGTATACGAACAGAAATTGAAAATTTAAAAAACTAGGCTGGCTACAGCAACGTTGGACTCGAGATTTGGCTTGAGAGCCACACGCCAAATTTAATAGTCACCGGTACCATTTTAACCAAACTATAAACTGGCAGAATTACATATAAAGGAAATCAGACAATCTAACATGGTGAAGTCCAAGATTTATTCGCATCACTCATGTATCTAGCCCAAGGCCATTTGACATAACCATACTCTTGCTTCACGAGCTAAACCAGCTAAGTAGATCCAAGTTTCGAAAAAAGGAAATACTAGTATGATACTCTTTCTTCACGATCGAGCTAAACCAGCTAAGCAGATGTAAGTTTCGAACCTTAGCTCCGTGCTGCAGCCTGGTCTGGCCGCCGAAGGAGTGAGTGAGGAGCTGCTGCTCGCCGGCCGGCCGGCCGCTGCTCTGCTCGGTGGTGGAGGAGCTAAGAGAAGAAGGAAGTGTATTGAACTAGTGATGTGATCGACGGTGGCGTTGACGAGCTCCAAGTGTATCTTAAGCCCCATTAATTGCACCAGGCCACTAGTGCACCTCGGCCTCCACTGAGTCGTCGTGATTGCACGGTTGATGGGGAACACCTCGATCTGTCGCCGCGTTGCACACATGCCATCGTCGTCCAAAAACAAATCGCCTGCTTGAGCCAAGCCGAGAGTGTGCGCGCCATGGTGCATCAGGAGCTTTGGTCTACCCGGTACGGGCTCCCTCTGCAAGTTCTTTTCTTCCTTTTGCAAATTTACAGCCAGCTGTTTTCGCAATCAGTTTTTTTTTCCAAATGGAGGTTGGAACCCGGAATTCTGTATCGAAACGATGCACACACATTTTTTTTAATTGTAACTGGCACGGTGAGAGCCTCACAAATGGGAGGGCAATGTCGAAAAACGCTAAGAAATATATTTTGATTCCAAAAATACATGTATTAGGCGGCTACACATATTACACGGTTAGGGTTAATACGATTCTACAGTCACCACAAAATTTATGGTTAATAAAAATATCACGCGTGTGGGAATTCTTCTTTTGCCATCTTCAACTTGTAGTCAGATAATTACTTCAAGGTTAGGTCATCCCCACTATCTATTTCTCTCAACATGCAGCCTATCCACCTCGTCAAGCAGGCCAACCTATCCACCTCATCAAGTAGGCCATATCATCATTCTTTATGTTAACTATTTTCGTTTTTTAATTAGTAACAAATTATCCCATTCAATGATAAAAAACAGGACGCCAGACACATGCGGTTCCTTCCTTTTTCTTTGGCCTTCCGTCTGTTGCTGTTCCTCTCTTTATTTCCTAGCAACTCTTCGATTCCTCTCCTGGCTCCGTTTCCCCTTCCTCCTCCAAGCATTAAATATTCATCTTCCCATTAGACTAGTCACTATGGGGTGCCACATAGGCAAAAAAAAATGATGTTGCGGGTAATTAATGAGGAGAGAGATGGTTATGATAACTAGCTATGTTACCATAACATCACACATTTCAAGACAAGATGAGTGTATAACCTATTAAATATGACACTACACATGTTACTCCCCAATATGGAGATAGTAACTTAGAGTAGTAACATATGCATGTTACTAGTCTAAGTTACTCCACATTGTGACTAGTCTTAGACTCCTGATCAGACCTCACCATCACCCTTCATCTTGATGTGCAATTGGTACAGATGCTCTGATTGCAGGTCCCAACGAGGCCTCTCCCTTCTACTCCAGATGCGAGAGATGTTCTGCTGCGGTGGAAAACAAGACTGGTAGGGCTTGACGGTAAGGAGTGTAACGCGAGAAGAGTCACGAGACCAATCAACACCGATGGCGACGACATATCGCACCGATGTCAACAAGGAGCAACACGGCCTGCACCGTGGTACCGTGGTATCGATCTTGAATATCTTAACTGAACATGTTCTGTCCGATCCAATCACCTCTAATTCTTTTTTTCTTGCTTCCAGCACGGCCTGCACCGTGATATCCATCCTGTATAGCTGAATGAGCAGGTTCCATCTGATCCATTCACCTATCCCCTTTTTCTTTCTTGATATGCCTTTGTTGTACAAGTACATCTTTCCGTTGTTAATTTCTGTTGCAAGAAATCGTGGGCATGGTTGTTTTTTACTGTAGGTTGTAGGGACCCATACGGTTGGATGAACTCATCTTTCCAGATATCTTTAACCGGGAACAAGTTAGTGCATAATACATATGTTCTTGCACAACATATGGGTGAGCCCTACAGGTATTTGTTTGCTTATCTCCACTGCAGTTGATTTTCATATGTTCTTGCAGGTGCGTCACAAGTCACACAGTAAAGTTTCATTGTATACTCGATTCACATTTGCACTAACTTACATATGTATCTTTTTGTTTTCCTGCTAAAATTGTAATAGTTTCTACCTTTCAAATCGATTTCAAGTTTTCAAGTTATATCTTCATGTATTTTTCACACAGATTTCAAAAATATTTTTTATGTGCAGTTCTCCATTTGTCATGTACTGTTTTGTATGAGTTAAATCTTTGCAGGACTTGCCAATTCACTTTTTTTCATTTGTGCGCCTTCAAATCAGTAAGTGCCTACTTATTGGTGATGCAATTTTTTCACATAGTTCCTTCAAATCATTAAGTCGATGTCTATTGGATTAGTGACGCCTTTTGTCACCAAGTTCCTTTGAATCGGTAAGTTGCGATACACCTTTTCAACAATCTGTAGCAACATCTAATAGCAGAACAAAACAGTTATTTCCATATCATGATAGGAATCATGGCATTTTGTATTGATTCATTTTTCAGTCATAGGTGTGCAAACCTCTTTAGACAAACTACTTTCACCAATGGCGCCCAGTGACGTTCATATCTTCCCTGGAATAGGCATTCTCATGTTGTAGTGAAGAAAATTATCTAAATAATCTTTTTCTTTATCAATTTCATAATCTTATTCATGTATACTTTTAATCCCCGTAGCAACGCGCGGGGAATCATCTAGTATCAATAATGACCATGCGTCTTTTTTCTACGTGGCGATATTAGATGAATTCTTAGAACTATGTTCATATGGTAATAGTTCTTACGTATCGCGATATCAATCTATCTCCCACGAGTGTTTTCCCATGCACCCCATTGGCAATTAAGGTACATGGGTGACATGTTTATGTGCGAATCGACCCTTGTTTGCTGAGGTGGTGCTCCTAGCCTGTTGGCACATTTTGAATATTAGAAATATTAGGATTTCTTTACCATGTTTTTCTTTTTTTAAAGGAATACGGTAGGGGAGGTCACTACAGCAGATTTTTATTTCTAAAATAATAAGAATCCAAATCTACGTATGTGTGAACTTTAACCTGGGTGGATGGGGGTTGTGCATCCACGTACTAAGCTCACTTGTTTTTGTTTACCATGTTCGACCACATTTGTAGCTTGGCGATGTAATATCTATCTTCATGGGTATAGGCTTAAACATAAGAGCATCTCCACCGGCACCCTCCAATTGACCCTCCAAAGGCCCATTGGGGGTCCGGACGCCGAAAACCGCCACCAGCGGCACCCCCCAAAGGGTCGGCCTGAGCAAAATCATGTCTGGCACCCCCGACAGGTCTGGCCCGCCCATCATACACACAACGCTGGCTTGACCAGATTCATTCGTTCCCCACCCCTCTTTCTTTCTCCTCTCGCTGGCGATTGAGACCATCGCGGCCACTCTCATCGCCGCCTGCTTGATTTGCAACTCGGGGCCCAAGCCGCAGCGCTCACGCAGGCCTGCTTGCCGCCACTGCCCGCCGGTCTCCTTGTCGCCGGCACAACTAATTCAACCCGGTATGGCTCTTCCTCTCTCCCGCCCCGCACGCAAGTTGTTCAACCATTCGTTCACAGGCTCATTTCGTTGATTGTGGCCTTGTTCCATTGCTAGGCTATGGACATCGACGACGAGTTCATGTTTTTTCAAATGATGGCAGAGGATGCCGCCCTTCTGGCCGACGACGAGGAGAATGAGATGTTCATGGCCGCTATTCTAGATGCGGCAGTCGAGGCAGACGGAGCGCCGAAGTTCGGAGGATCAGCCAAGCGACGGAAGGCCAACAAGGAACGTCATAGAGCAACCGGGCACATGCTCTTGTACACCGACTACTTTCCCGAGAAACCGGCGAACTTGCCTCATGAATTTCGCCGACGATTTAGGATGAGCAGAGAAGTGTTCAGGAGGATCGTGCATGGCATTCGGGAATACGATGACTACTTTGAGCTGAAGAGAGATTGCACCGGCCTCCTTGGGTTTTCATCTATTCAGAACTGCACGGTGGCCGTACGGTGCCTTGCTTACGGAGTTCCCGCAGATTCGTTGGATGACTATATCCGTATGTCTGAGTCCACCGCCATCGAAGCCACCTACAGGTTTTGCAAGGCAGTTGTGAACGAAAGTGTTTGGAGTGGAATATCTGAGATCACCAAATGAGGCAGACACAGCTCGTCTCTTGGCGCAAGGCCAAGCAAGAGGCCAGGGATGTTTGGAAATATCGATTGCATGCATTGGAACTGGAAGAAATGCCCTTTCGCTTGGCAGAGCATGTATAAGTCAGGACATCACGGAAAGTGCAGTGTCATACTTGAGGCCGTGGCAGATTATGATCTTTGGATCTGACATGCATTTTACGGCACGATCGATGCCGCCAATGACGTCAATGTGCTCCAACGCTCCCCGGTGTTTAAGAAACTTTGTGATTGGCTAACTCCACCATGCAACTATGTGATCAATGACCATGAGTACACCAAGGGGTACTACCTTGCCGACGACATCTATCCTACTTGGTCAATATTTGTGAAGACTATCCATAACCCTGTCGACGAGGCAGATTGCAATTTTGCAAAGAGGCAAGAGTCTGTCTGCAAAGATGTGGAGCGGACATTTGGAGTGCTCCAGGGCAGGTTTGCCGTCATTCGCTACCCTTGTCTTTCATGGTCGCTAGATCAAATGTGTGAGATCATGAGTGTTTGCGTTATCATGCACAACATGATCATTGAGAGTGAGCGTGCTACGAGGAAGCCATTGATCAACGAGGTGTTTGATTTACAGGGGCCTATGGCCCATCCACAGCTAGGCGTGCCGACGCAGTATTCAAAATTTCTTGCCATGCATCGGGAAATTCGTGATGAAACAATGCATAAGCAGCCGCACGATGACCTCGTGACGCACTTGTGGACTGTCAAAGCAACTCAGCCGGCGCCGATTTAATATGTCATGTTTTAAACTTGAATTCGTATTTAAACTTTGCATTCAAATTTAACTTGTGTTGTAATAATTTATACTTCTCTATCTTTAATTCGTATTGATATGCAAGAACAACCGCCGATGTGGTTTAAATGAAAAAAAACTAGAGTGTGTGTTTGGGGTGCGCCGCTGTGGGCTACAGTGGAGATGCTCTAAGCATCTCCTAACCTAGACAAAAATAGTCTAGCCTAACACATATAGGTTGTATCCTCCTCTTTGTGATATCCTCCTTGTACTTTACGCACATATTTTATTTAATAAAGTGGGTACCGTGGGGCTCTTGCCTGACACGGTCACACCGCAAGCAGTAAAAAAAAACATTGCCAAAGTGGGTTGTTTTCTATTTACAGGAGTCCATGGATACTGAGGGCTCTTACCTCACACGGTCACACTGCAAGCAGTAAAAAGAAGTTACCGAAGTGGGTTCTGATTAGTGATTTCCTATCTACAGGAGCCCCATGGATTATCCCCGTGATTTCAGATAGTCCAACATTTTCAGAGTGACGAATGCAGCATACATATAGTTGCTGCATCCAACATTCGTTTCACCAAACAACATGTATGAATGCTCGTAAATCTATATCAAATTCGAAGTTGGTAGCATGAGTGCAGAGTTGTCTGTTCAGATTTCAGAGCATTCTTTTCCATCGATAGATCAGCACGAGTTACCTGTAATCGATGAATCTTGCACCACAATCCGATGAACAAATGGGTGAATCTCCACGATCTAGGCATCACACTCGGAACACTTCCTTGAGGTCCCCCTGAAGAAGGAAAAGTGTACTGAACTAGTGATGTGAAATTACCAATACACGAAAGCAGAAAACGAAAGAGCAACTCGAATCCAATCTTCCAACTGGCCGGCTTCAAACCAGATGACGACCCGAAACAACAAAGATAACCAGCCGGTACCTCAGAAAATCAAACCACTGACATAAACCGAGTGGAACCCAAAAACAAAAGATGAACACAACACAGCTCGGACACAAAACCTCAGCAAGAACGCAACACAGCTCGAACAAAACCACGGGCAAAATGAAACACACAATTAGCAAGACAGAAACCATAATTAGAAACCCACGAAGCAAGGAATAACAACTGGCAAAAACAAACAACACGCGAATGGAAAAGGCCGAGCCGAAGGCGACATATAAATAGGCTCGGCAATACAGGAACATGTACACAGAAGAAGGACCTAGATAAATACGTGTCCAGCGACGGCGAGTCCACGCGTCCTAACAGGTGGCAGCGCCGTGAGAGGACACGCAATAACCGGATACAACGTCAGCGGCCTGACGTCAGCGGTACGCCGAAGCCGGCGCTTCGACTGACCGACGCGTGGCTCACGCGTCGCGACAGGAAAAAATCAAAGAATGGAAAAAATATCAAAGCCCAGGGCCCGTGAGCCCAGCCCGCAGGCCGCCGACTCCGCGAGCGCGGAAAAGTCCGCGTGCGGTCTCGCGAGGACAGGTGTCGCGTGCACAAAAATCTCGCGGAGTCTCAAAAATCAGGCAAAAATCAAAAGGTATGACTCTTAGTATATAGAGTTATAGAATTATAGGAAATCCACTTTGAATACCTGAAGATATTAATATTGGTGGAAATCATAAACCGAATAAATCCATTTGATTATTTGGGAAGCTATTGTAAGGACCAATTTATTGCCCAATATTAATTATGCTTATTCTGTAATAATGGTGAATCATTTATTTCCTATAGGCCAAAGAAAACAAAATCCACAACTAATGCAAATCAATGCAATGGATATCCGAGGCTTAATTACAGATTAAAGACTTCCTCTAGTAGCAGGCCTATATATTGGCCCCAAAACTGCAGCAGATGTGTTGCCAAACCATAGACAGAAACCAAATATAATAGCATTCACATGTTAGAAGCTACCATGGAGGTCAAGCTTGTAGTGACCCTTGTAGCGTGGATGCTATTCTGCATCAGCACCAGAGGTATAGAATAACTTACCTATCTATCTATATATCGTGGTATTTGAACACATTATCAACATAATAACCACAATAATATCTTAATTTGTCTGTCTCTGATTTACGCAGGGTATGCAGAGTGCGGCTTGTCAGATATCAGCGTCACCCAAACCGCCATGCCTGGGCAGAGAGGAGGGTACCCGTTGTACTTGGTATCAGTGCAGAACAGGTGCAACTGCATACATACCAATGTGAGGTTGACGTGCGCTGGGTTTAACTCGTCCGTCCCCGTCGAGCCACAGGGCGCCATGAACCGAGAGGATGACAGCGGGCTTTGCATCTTCATCGGCGGCAAGCCGGTGACAAACCGTGAGGCGATCCAGTTCTACTATGCGTGGAACACCAAGTTCAGCTTCGTGCCCGTGTCCTCGGACGTCTACTGCTCTGCAGCATGATGTTGGTTCTTCAGATTTGTTGCTACCAAAGTGGGTTCTGATTAGTGATTTCCAATTTCCAGGAGCCCCATGTATTATCCTCGTTACGCAGAGTCCAAGATTTTCAGAATGGCGAATGTGGCACACATATGATTGATGCATCCAACATTTGTTTCAGCAACTAAAAATATGAATGCCCCTCATTTGACTTTTACAAGGTATGTATATATTTTAATGGGAAAATTGGTTATTTACCCAAAAGTTTTTTTTTTCGAAACACAGTACAACGCAGACGGTCACATACACGTGCACACACTCACATCTATGAACGCACGCACACATACACTACCCCTATGAGCACCTCCGAAAGACTGAGCCGACGGTCGGGTCTTGAGATTGACGAAGTCAGCACAGGCGCCTCGCGGAACGACGCCTCCCACTGAAGAATATTCCGCCTAAACGAGAAACACAAATGTCAAATCTAGGATTTAAACTCTGATGGGGTGGGGTTACAACCACCCTACTAACCATCTTGCCACGAGCAAGTTCTCCATTTACCCAGAAGTTGAGCAGCCTTTGGTCATCTACCCAAAGTTGGAGGTACGTTGGTAAATTACCCAATACGTATTTGAAAGAAAAATACAACTGTTTGAGAAATAAGTAAATTCTCACTTGAAAAAAATAAAACTGAAACGAAAGGCAAAAAGAAAGGGGCCACAAGAACACACTGACAATTAAGTTAATTCTCAGCTGATTGAGAATTAGCAAAACCGTTTTAATAAAGTAGCCACCATGGGGTTTTTTGCCTCACAATAAGCGGTAACAAAAATGTTACCAAAGTTGATATTATTTCAGTTTGCAGGCATTGTGCCACATAAAAAAAGCCCCCTGCACGTTTTTGACAGGAGCCTCATGGATTCTCCCCGTTGGGCGGAGATTTCAGATAGCCCGTCATTTTCAGAGTGACGAATGTAGCACACGTATAATTGCTGCATCCAACATTTGTTTCAGCAAACAACATACTCCTATATGAATGCCCATAAATTTCATGTCAAATTCGAAGGGGATACCATGAGTGCAGAGTTCTCTGTTCAGACTTCAGAGCATTCTTTTTTAGAAGAAAAGGGCACCGCCCCGGTTCCATTTTATAGAAACCAACAGGTCATTCTTACATTATTCAGTTTCAAGCACATCAGCGAGCAGCTACTGCAACTCCAGGTAGTTTCTTGCAGAAAATAAAGGACCTCTAGCCAGGAACTTATTACAAAGCAGCTACAGGAAGGGGGAAAAAACTCAAAGGGTGAACATCTCAATCATCAACGACGCGCAGCACCCCCCCCCCCCCCCCCCCCGTCGTCCACCAGCTTGATAGACTGCTCCGCCAGGCGTTTACGCATCCCTTCAGTAGCGATCTTCCACGCCACAGATTCATCAGTGTCTTCCAGGCGGGAATCCTTTGCCAGGACCAAGTTAGCACCAGACATCCCCTGGAGAGTCACCCAGGGTCCGGCCACAGTAAAGGCGGTGGAGCTTGAGCAAGATGTTCCAATCTTCTTACCACCCTCTCCACATCTCCACTTGTGCCCTCGGAGAACAGGACCTTCTACTGGTAGAGCGTAGAGGCCATCCCTCTCCAGATTCTCTGCATGCCAAACCAAGGAGAACGATTAAAGCATAGATCATTTCTGGTATTCCAGATGATCCAAAGAGCAGCCGCAATGGCAGTGTTATGAACTACTCCCTCCGTTCCAAATTACTTGACTTCTATATATCCATACATGGATGTATGTACACACTAAAAGATGTCTACATACATCCGTATGTAGACAAATGAAAGTCATCTATTTTGGAACGGAGAGAGTATATGTTTCTTTTCGCACAGCCACATTTTTGCAATAGTGGAATAAGAGAACACCATGTCATTTAGACCCATGATGTTTTTCAGCTCCCCCCATACAACTTGAGCAACACTACATTCAAAGAACAAATGCTTCAGAGCATTCTTTTTCCGAAAAAGACTTTCTAGCGGAGCCGGTGTCTACCGGTCAGCCATCTACCGTCCACGTGCATCGTGATTCGTGCTGCGTCACTTTGCCATGTTTGACCAATTTCAACTTGATATGATGCACATTTGGATTTTAATTGAAACCGTGATGAAATCTTGTAGATTTTAGTTATCTCATAAGCATAACACATAGATTTCACACATATTTAGACTATTTCAACTTTTTTCCAATCAAATTATGTTTCATAACAAAATCCTACTAGATTTCATAACGGCTTCAATTAGATTTCAAATATATATCATATCAAGTTGAAATTGGTCAAACATGACAAAAGACGCAGCACGAATAACGAAGCAAGTGGTAGCTAGCGGCTCCGCTAGAAAAACTGCGTTGATTCCTTTTCATGCAGAGATCAACAACGAGTTCACTCGATGAATCTCGCACTCCAATCGGATGAACAAATGGAAGCTATTCGTCCACATTCAAGATTCAACACATCACACTCGGAACGCTTCCTTGAGGTCCGGCTGAATCTGCTTCTCCTCGCCGGCCCACGCGCTGATCCGTTCATCGGCCAGCGCCGCCTCGTCCTCCCAGTCCGTCCTCCAGATGACGGCCAGCAGGATCGCCGTCTGCAGTGCCGTCCCGCACAGCATCCCCGCCCAGATGCCCTGCGGCCCGAGCCGGGCGACGTAGCCGAGCCAGAACCCGAGCGGGAGGCCGAACGCGTAGTAGCAGCCGAGGTTGATGTACGCCACCAGCGCCTGCCACCCGCCGCCGATGGCCACGCCCGAGATCACCGGCTGCACGCTGTTGAGCACCATGGTGACGGCCAGCAGGTAGGCCACCTTCCCCACGGCGGCCTGCATGTCCTGGTCGCCCGTGAAGAGCACCGCGAAGCTGTTGCGGTAGGCGAGGATGACGGCCATGGCGAGCAGGCCGATGACGAGGGACTGCAGGATGACGGCCGCCACGGCGTGCTTCGCCGCTCGCGGACGGCCTGAGCCCAGCTCGTTGGAAACACGCACGCTGATCGCCGCGTTCAGGCCGATGAACAGCATCGCCTCCCACCCGTTCAGGTTCATGCAGATGGACACCGAGCCGACGGCGATCTCGGCGTCGTCGAGGTGGCCGGTCAGGACCACGAGCACCATCATGTACCAGATCTCGAGGCAGAGCATGACGGCGGATGCCAGGGAGAGCTTGGCGAACGCCCAGAGCCCCTCGAAAGCCTTCCACGACAGCCCGCCCCACCCGTCGCACCACCGCACCACGTACACCGTTTGCGCCACGGCGATGCCCCACGACGTGACGTCGTAGGCGGCGGCGGCGCCGGCGAGGCCCCACTCTAGCACAGACACGAAGAGCCACATCATGGCGACGTGGGCGGCGAGCGCGGCGAGGCTGATCCAGGCGAGCACCATGACCTTGCTCTGCGCCTGCAGGAACTTCTGCGTGGGGAAGGTGAGCGCGAGCGAGAACATCTGCGGGAGGATGCGCAGGGTGAAGCTTCCGGCGGCCACCGCGATGGCGTCCTCCTGGCCGAGCGCGCGCAGGATCGGCGTGGCGAATACGTAGAGCGGGGAGAGCAGCACGGCAGAGACGGCGAGGATGATCCAGGACCGCTGCATGTACACGCCCAGCGCGCCGACGTGTCCGGCGCCGTACGCCTGCCCACAGAGCGTCTCGAGCGCGCTGCCCATGCCGAGGAGGAAGCCGAAGGAGAAGTTGGATACGACGGAGAGGCCGACGGCGGCCGCGGAGAGCTGCAGGTTGCCGAGGCGGCCGGCGAAGAGCTGCGTGGCGGAGTTGACGCCGTAGAGGCAGAGGATGTTGAAGGTGATGGGCGCCGCGATGAGCCACAGCCGCTCCGACTCACGCAGGAACGCCTCCCAGGCCTCCGCGCTGCTCCTCGGCGCCGCCGCGTCCTTGTCTTCTCCGACCAGCACCACGCTTGCTTTCTTCACCAGCAGCGGCGCGGACTCCATGATCAATCGGCCGGCCGATCGACTTTCTTCGCTTGACGCCGACCGAACTGAGATGAGCAGCGCCTTCACCTCAGTTACGAGTCGGGTCGAGACTGATGGGCCGGCCGGTCAGTCTGGCGGGCGTTGTAGGCGAGCACTTCATATAGGCCGGCGAGCGAGCTAGCTAGGTGGGTGCGCTAGTTGAACCTAGGCGGGCGTGGGCGAGACGGCGCGCTTTCCAGCGACGTCGTCCTAACGCGCTGCATGCGGCGCACCTGGCGGGCGGCGCTGCATGACCGAACGGCCGTCATGGCGTGCACGGAGGCGCACGCGGTGGTTAGTTGACGGAAGAAGGGACGAACGGACGGACGGGAGCTTTATGGCGTGGCGGAGGCGTGCGTCACGTCAATGATCAGATCATGGCAAGCTAGCTGTAGAAACAAGGCGAGGCAAAGGCAGGTAGCAGATCACGGATTCTGTCTCTTCTTCAGAATCGATCGTCGTCATCCGTGAAAATTCCATGCAATGCATCGTGCGCGTGCGACCGAGATCGACGATCATGCCCGCGGCGGAGTGCACCCTATCCGCCGCGCGCCGGCCTCCCCGATAGGCATGCACTTTCGAAGTTGTAAAAACCAGCACGGTGCGCATACGGCCCCGCTTGGTTGGCTGTATTTTTAGCCAAAACGATCGTTTAATTCCACGGAGGTGTCCAGGTCCGTAGAAAATACTGCTGGAGCGCCGGAAAGTTTACGGATCCGTATTCTGCCCAGTAATCCAATCGGGGCCTATGTATCCACATTGTGAGGGTAGTTCACACTTCACAGCCTGTAGACAAAAGTAGTTTCAAATTCACCTTTTGGGTTTTGTAACTAGTTCCAAACCCATCAATTTCGGTTTCGAAAATTTTCGAAAAAAACTCTGTGGTTCCCATTAGATGCGGTCGCATCAACCTTGACGATGTCCTTGCCGGTCTTCCGGTGGTGCGTGCCACCTTCCCCATGAGATATCTTGGCCTCCCGCTCTCGGTGTGGTATCTAAAGAGGGTGGATTTCCAACATCTTGAGGACAAGGTGGCCGGGAAGGTTCCTACTTGGAATGGCAACGTCATCACCGCCATTGGCCGCTCTACCCTTGTCAAGTCGGTGCTCACCTCCCAAGCAATCCACCATACGACTCCTCTCATTGTCCCTCCGGGCACCTTGGAGTACCTCAACAAAGTGGAGCGTGCCTTCCTTTGGGCGGGCAAGGATAAGGTCACCGGAGCGCAATGCAAGGTCAATTGGGAGACGGTTTGCCGCCCTCTTGACCTCGGTGGTCTTGGCATCCTCGACAACGACAAGTTCGCGCGAGCCCTCCGCTTGAGATGGCCTTGGCTCGAGTGGCGGGATAGGGAAAAAATTTGGGTCGGCACCGGCAACCCTTGCACATCGGTGGACATGAATCTTTTCTATGCCTCAACTACGATTACGGTGGGAGATGGAAACTTGACGTCCTTTTGGGATGCCCCTTGGCTTGAGGGGCAAAAACCTAGGGACGTCGCTCCTCGCATTTTCATGGTGTCCAAAACCAAGAAGTGGAGTATCAAGAAGGCTATGGATGACTACGCTTGGATTAGCAAGATTACCCTTGATGAAGAGTTCTCGCATGACCACCTTTCCCAGTTCATTGAGCTTTGGATCCTTCTTCTTCTTCATGTTGTTCTTGTGGAGAATGTGGAGGACACCATCATTTGGAAGCTCACACCTAACGGGGAGTATTCGGCGGCTTCGGCCTACAAGGCTCAATTTCTTGGGGCCGAAGCATCAAACATGAAGAGCCTTGTTTGGAAAGTTTGGGCTCCACCCAAAGTCAAGTTCTTTGCTTGGCTTGCTCTCCAAAAAAGGATTTGGGCATCAGACCGTTTGGCTAGGCGTGGGTGGCCTAATTGTGGGTTTTGCCCTCTTTGCAACCGTGTGCCGGAGACCATCACGCATCTCTTACTTGGTTGCCGGTACACTAATCGTCTTTGGGGCCTCATCAAGGATTGGCTTGGCATCCACGCTTTGGATCCAAGTCAATGGACGGACCTCTCGCTCTCTAGTTGGTGGCTCAAGATGATGTCTCCAAGCCGCAAGGCCTTGGCCTCCATCACCTTGCTTGCATCTTGGGAGATTTGGAACGAGAGAAATGCTCGTGTGTTCCGGAATAAGTTTGCGCCCCCGTCGGTTGTTTTCAATAAGATCAAAGCTGAGGCTAGGCTTTGGGTCATCGCGGGTGCGAAACGTCTTGGAGAAATAATGTCGGGAGAGTAATCCCGTTTACTTTTCATGTTGGGCCAAGCGAGCTTTCTTGTTTCGTCTTGGTCCGGGTTTGTAAACAACTTCTATCTTAATTAATCGAAAAGGGCAAAGCTTTTGCCCACGTTTAAAAAAAACCCATCAAATGTGGGAACTCGCTACTTGCTTCAACGCTGAATTTCTTCTCTCCAATAACATACTATTGTTTCAATGAATTTGTTTGTGAATGGGGCCTCTCCTCCAGTGCCTAGGTGGGAAGAGAAAATATCATTTTTACTTGGTATTGGGACCCATAATACATGAATATGGAATAAGCAACACTGTGGAATCATCGCTATATTTACAAAATACAACTATTTGGTAAATTTGGCGAAGGCACCATGTGGCTTCTCTAAGAAGCCCCTAAAAGAAAACAAGGAGTTAGGCATCAGGTTAATTAGGAGATTATCCAAACATGCATGTTCTGCTTCTCTCATGATCCAATTCTCTTCCAGCTAAGCTCCCTTTCTTTTCGGTAACTACTAAAATAGTAATACTAACTAATTTACTGAGAAACTGATTAATATAAAGAAACTATATTTACTATATACTTTGTCTCGTTCTATTGCTACTGCGGGTCTTATGCAGTCGATCAGATCATATAGATATCCTTTCAACACAGCATAGGTCATCGAAAGGTCCCGGACATAGGAAAATGAAAAACTAATTTGCCGATAATTAAAAAGTTGGGACATTTTATCGAAGGTTGGGAAGTTCCCTTTGTAATCGACACATTATTTCTCAAGGCTTCCATTTTCGACGTCGATCCAAACCTTTGAACGGCCTAAAAAAGTGTGTGTGTGTAATCACCTTCATGTGTATACTAATAGTCCAAGGCCCCAGGGACCACGAAACTGCAATCATCACAGTTTTATTTTTTAGGGAGAAGATATTTCGTTGCATAAGAAAGGAAAAGCTTCAGGGGGTCGCTCATCCAAAAACTAACCAAAACTTCAACCCGAGTTAGCCAAGCTAATCCATGGGCAATCAGATTGCCATCTCCTCTCGCGTACTGAAATTTGCGATAGGATAGGCTTGCAGCTAAAGCAGTAGCAACATTTTAGACCACATGGAGTTTTGATCTGTTTATATTTTGTTGCTTCTAGAGAATTGCAACGACTGTGCCGTAGTCATTTTCCATGATGACAGGACCCTATATCAACCTGGATGCGAGGTTCAATCCTTCTAAAACTGCAAAAGCTTCAGCCTCCCCAGGGGCGGAGGCAGGAATTGATCTAAAGGGGGGCAAGGAATGGTAAATCATCCATTTGTGGGGGGGGGGGGGGGGAGCATGCTAATTTTCTCTAAAAATTGCTTCTAAACATGGATTATGCACAGAATTTTTCTTGGTGTATCATGGCATAGGGGGGCCAAGGCCCCTACTGGTCCCCTAGCTCCGCCGCTGAGCCTCCCTCTACTATTTTTCTCAAGTTGTCTGCCTGCAACAAAAAAAAAACTAGCACTATTACGAGCAATGATTCCAAAATAGAAGCCTGACCTGAAACCCCAGCACTATTACGAGCAATGATTCCAAAATAGAAGCCTGACCCGTTTCAGAGATGAAGGACACATCAGTGTTGATCTTGATGCTCCAGCCGGAGGATTCAAGTTGGTTTTTTTTGTCCCAAATAGTGCTCGAAAGTGATTTATTCTTGTGCATTCGTTCATTTGTACTAATTTGTGATCCTTTTCCTCTGTCATCAGCTCTTTTAGGGATAAATGTGTTACAAATCTGAGTGTAATTCTTAAGGAACAAGACAGATTCCTTAACAACAACCTTCCCTTTCCAATGAATAATATCATCTCTTAGGAACCAAGAACTCCAAAACATGAACAGGACAGAAACCAAGTCAATTTTTTTAAGGTTATTCAGGAGTACAATTAGCCAATCCGGTCCTTTTTTGCAAAATATTATTCTTTAGCGAGGCTCCAATCCTTCCTCGTGATGTTCCTCAAAGCTCTGGCTCTAGTGCAACAGACTGTGGCATGCATGATAAATGTCCTCGTCAGCCATGTGCCATCTACGAAATGAATAAAATATGTTTCTTATCCATTTTCTTTATTTATTACAACACACAAATACGTCAGTACTTTCTTTTATTTTCCACAACGCATAAAACAAAACATTTTTCCACAGTCCTCGCGAAGTAGAGTGTATTTTTTTCTTCTCTGTCAAACATTTTTAACATTTCAACATATAGGAGTACATAGGTCACATATATCATGATAAGTGACATTGATTTTCGCTTATTTATACTAAACTTTTATATTTTTGTATAACTACCCTATCAACATAAGATCTTAACTATGCATTTTCTATTAGACTTGAAAAAATTATCCAGATAATAGTTTTGCTAAATATTAAGATATATTGATTTTATTCTTACAACTTACAACTCTAACACACACAAAACTAATGGTAGCCACATCTTTTAAAAGTTTTCTCTTAAGAAGAACAAATGTTTAATTGAATCTAAAAAATATAGGAAAGGAAATGAGAAAATTCCACAGTATCTAGTTCCATCAACTTCATGTGTTTTCTCAAGTACCCTGATGCAAGTACTCCATGGATTAGTTTTTAGATCCATTATTTCGCATTTATATTTTACATTTAGTCATTCTTAAGTATCTATGTCGGGAGTTGTGGTGTTCTCAACTTCTCACCCAATAAACTATTTTTATACCAGTGTCTCCAAAAATATCTTGGCTAAAGTTATTTCGAGAGTTTATTATTGCCTATCTTATGGGAGGTTTATATAACAGGTTTTCTATCAGAATTCTTGTCATTAATTATTCCATTTCTTTTTCATATTTAAAATTCTCCTTGCTACCCCTAATAGGTGTAGATACACGTGATAGCCTAGAAAAACAATAAAATTCTAATGTTCTACAATGCTGAATTGGTAAAATATGGGCCATCTGCCAAACTATGTAACGGGGCTTATGTCTTAAAAAATTGTTCGAGCCTTTAAATTTTATCGAAATTTCATGAATTTCTATAAATGGTCCTTGAATATTTGGCATTTAAAAGATTTGTTGCCTTTGTCATTACGTACTAAAAACGGTAAAGCCCCATACTAGTAAAAAAACTTCTGATGTGTTATAGCAGTTTGCCATTACTCTTTCTGTCAGCGGGTCATGAGTTTAACTCCCAAGTTCTGCATTTTATGTTTATAAATTGTGTACTCGAGGGAATTTTGCTAAAAAATATAGCACATGTGATATTTGATTACAGGAATCCTTATATACGTATGACGGTCATACCATCAAGAAAATGTGATACTCTGATACTCCCTCCGTCCTAAAATAAGTGTCTCAAAATTGTACAAAAGTGAATGTATCTATACTTGTTTCATGTCTAGATACATCCACTTTTTAACAAATCTAAGACAGTTATTTTGGGACGGAGGGAGTATGAGATATTGATACTATGCACCTTGTATTCGTTAGATACATTTAATTTTTTTCACAATCACAATTTTCATCAATTTGGGCCCTCTAAAATTAGGATCTTGTATGGCCCACTAGTACAGAACGACACATTGGATACCCCGTTATGGAAACGGCACGAGGTAGGCGACGAAAAATCGCGATTTTACCGTGTCTGCTGAGGCTTGGCCATGGCTGGCCTGTCAACATTGTTTACGGGTAAATTTCAATCTCCGTTACCCATAGTATTGGCAACGGTCATAATTTTGGCTCCGTTTCCGATATATGCCTCTATGGCAACGGAAACTTTTGGATCTCCGTGTGCAATGTGGACACGTTCCATCTTTCTGGAATTCGATGCGAGCGGAGTAACTGCTATGGCGTAGTGGCGTCGCGGCACCGCCCACTACTCCTTAAAAACTGAAAGTGCATGGTTGCCCCCATGTGTGGTTTTGGTAATTAATGACACTCCTTATGGACTAATGTTTACATTGAGATATTCTTATAGATCTTGTCCATTGGAGTTCATGTGTTGGACTCTTGAAGATGGCATGATGACCAATGCTCTATTTAAGGGTTTATATGAAGAATGGTCATGTGTAGAAGATGAAGTACAAAAGAGACATGAAGACGGAGCTTAGCGAGGCTTTCCCATAATGGAGTATGGGGGAGCATTTGGAGAAGTCTTCATCAAGCATGTGCTAGCAAGCACAATCAAGAAAGGTGTTCCAACTTGAGAGAGTCAAGATCGTCATCATCGAGCTCAAGTGGAATGCGCAAGGCAAATGTATGATCTTGATAGGTTTTCTATTTTACCGGTCTCATGTTGTGGGAGACCGGGTTATAGGATAGACGGCGTACTATCAAGAGGGGCTCTCAAGTGAGTAACTTGATCGCATCTTTCTGGAGAGCTCAAACCTTTGCATATTTAGCATATCATATTTCTTGGTTCTTATTTGGCTTTTCTCCTTGTTGGGTTTTGGTGCTTGTCGTGATCTTCATGACAAGCCCAAGTTCTTCGAAAACAGATTTCATTTGGAAACTTGTTGCGTATTCTGGACCGGAGTCTCCGGTCCTTGGTTTTCCTCGGAGAGTGTTTTTCTTGTTCAGCCCCTGGTGGGGGCCGGAGTTTTCGGCCCAAGGGGCCGGAGTATCCGCCCCAGGCCGGAGTTTCCGGTCTCAGGGGCCGGAGTTTCTGCATGTGCTTCTCTCGTCTGTTTGTTGTTCACCTCCTGGTGGGGGCCGGAGTTTCCGCCCCAAGGGGCCGGAGTTTCCGCCCCAGGCCGGAGTATCCGGTCACTTGGACCGGAAACTCCGGTGTGTTTTCTGGCTACAACGGCTAGTTTTTCTGGGAGGGGTATAAATACCCCTCCACCTTCCTCCAGCCAGTCAGTTCGGCCCAGCAACCTTTGCTTTCTCTCTCCTCCATTGTTGCAAGCTCATTTCCTTGATATCTCCCAATCCCTCCACCCAAACTCTTTGATCTTTGGAGGATTGAAGGAGAAGACCTAGATCTACATTTCCACCAATCAATATCTCCTCTAAGTGAGGGGAACCTAGTGGATCTAGTTCTTGGAGTTCTTGAGTGGTTCTCCTCTTTGTTCTTCCTCTCTTATTCCCCCATAAGCATTTGTTGCTTTGTTGGAATTTGAGAGTGGAGGACTTGAGCACTTGTGCTCTTGCCTTTTGCATTTGGTGCATCGGTGTGCTCTCCACGAGGATTCGTGGAAGTTGAAATCTTGTGAACTTGTTACTCTTGGGTCTTCGGGCCCTAGACGCCTTTGTGGTGGTTGGACCCTTGTGTGGTCACTTGAAGCCGTTCGGGAGCCCCAATCCCTTTGTGGGTTGTGCCTCGGATTGTTGTTGAGAGCCGTTCGGGAGCCCCCAACCCATTGTGGGTTGTGCCCCGGATTGTTGTTGAAAGGCTCCGGATTCCGCCTCGAAGGAATACCGACAGTGGAAGCTGAACCAAACCTTTGTGGTGCGGTTCATCGGAGAAGAGGGTGAAACCTTTGTGGTTGTTGAACCGTTGTGTCGGTTCACACCTCTCCAACGAGACGTACTCCCTTTCAAGGAGGAACTCGGGAATACATCCTCGTCTCCGTGTGCTTCGGTTATTTCTATACCCGAGCTTTTTTACTTATGCACTTTACATTGTGATAGCCTTCGTGCTTGAAGTATTCTATTTGCTATCACCTTGTTGCTTGTCTTGCTTAGCATAAGTTGTTGGTGCACATAGGTGAGCCTAGTTTATTTAGGTTGTTGGCTTGTTAATTTAAACACCTAGTTTTATTCCGCAATTAGCAAGCCTAAACCGGAAAAGTTTTAATCGCCTATTCACCCCCCCTCTAGGCGACATCATTGTCCTTTCAAAAACCCACGATCTCCCTGCTATCTCAGTACGCCACTTCGCCGCAGCCATGGATACTCCTAGCAAATCCTCGGGTGCCCGCAGCCGCGGAGAGCCTCTCTCCTTTCGCTTGATTGGAACCGCGTCGTCATGCCGGAGGCCGTCACGCAGCAGCACTGGCAATATAGGAGGCCAGTGTCGTGGTCAAATGTTAGCCTCCCCGGTGGCTGGCGCCTCAACCACAGAAGGGTGCCTATGCCATCGGAAGACGACACGGGATCCTCGGGCGCCCGCGACCGCAGCCGCTCGTCCTCGGCGGCCTGAATGGAACCGCGTCATCGTCGGGCTGGCCATCGTGGAGCGGCACTGGCAATATAGGAGGCCAGTGCCATGGTCAAAGGTTCGCCTCCCCGGTGGCTGGTACCTCAACCGCGCGTCGGTGCCTATGCTGCTGGAAAGAGTTGAGCTGCTTCAGAGCCGCCGGCTCCTCCTCCCGCCGGAGCTGCGCGACGATCCTGCCTACGACGACGAGATGTGGGAGAGGCGCATGGGCGGCGATGACATCGTCGACGAGGAGCCGCGTGACGACACGGACGACTACGCGGCTCTCCTCACATACGAGCGGGGGAAGGCGGAGGCCGAGGAGTAGTAATTTATTTTTATGTTCTTCATTTGCCATTGCTAGTAGCAGCATGTGCAATTTACTTTATTATTAATATGTAATCTGTATGTAATGTAACAATCGATAATATTAATTTAAGTACGTTTATTATTATTTATATCAATTCTCCATAGTAGAGATCAGTAAGGCCCAGTGGGCTTGTGCATAAGTCCAGCCCAGTGTGTCAGTGAACAAATCAAAGGAAACGGTTGTTTAACTCCTCCGTTTCCGATGTTCTACTTTTCTATAAATGCGTCATTCCCGCAGCCCTAAACGCTATCGTTCTCAGTCTCGCTATCACTCTCAAAGTGTGGCGGCGCCTCCAAGCAGCACCAGATCTTAGCTCCATCGTGGCGGCACGCATCTTCCTCCCTCCGACCGTGGCGGCGCGCATATCCCTCCCTCCGACCGTGTCGGTGTAATAACCCAAAAAGTTTAATATTTAATTTTATTGACTTGGCCATATAAGCAAGAAAATAACATCTTCCGAGAAAAAGAAATGGAAATTTAGGCAACATTAAGGACTTGCTGATAAGGTACGATGCTAGCTAGATATTTTCACCCGCTCAGCCTTATCCTTGCCAAGCTAAATAAAATAAAGGTGGTAGGATAAACAAGCAGGGAGGTTCTATCCAGACCAGGGACATTCCGGCTAAAATTTTTTAATAATACATTTTTTTAATAAATTCAATAAATATTATGCATTTAAAAGAAATTGTAAAAATAATACAGCCTCGGCCTAGGTTAGGCCGACAGACACTAATCGGCCAAGCCTAAGCCGATTAGCTTGTCGGCCGGCCGGCCGCGCGTCATGTCACCCCTAATCGGCCTTGGCTAAACCGATAGATACTAATCGGCTTTGGCTAAGCCGACATGGGCTAGTCCGCCTAGTAGAAGCCGACTGCTGCATGGCATGCACGCAGCCGTGGCGTTTCTTCTGCTTCTCGCTGCCGTGGCATGGTAATAGCTGGAACAGTTCACATTTCCTCAAGGGGCGAGGAAAATAAGCAAGCAAGACATCGCATTCTACACACACAAACAGAGAGCTAGGAGAGAGCGTGCACGTCACCTTGCTTGATGTGCAGGACCAGTGGAATCTCAAGGGGTGAGGAACGACGAACGTTGCCGTCCGCGGATGGAGAAGGTGTGGACTGCAGCAGCGGCAGCCGGCGAGCACGCACGGGCGCGCCAGGCGGAGGCCAGCACGGGCCGCGGCCAGGCGGAGGCCGGCGAGCACGGGCGCGGCCACGCGGAGGCCAGCACGGGCCGCGGCCAGGCGGAGGCCGGCGAGCACGGGCACGGTCAGGCGGGGGCCAGCACGGGCGCGGCGGCCACGCACACAGGGACGGGAGGCCAGCACGGGCGTGGCCACGCGGAGGCCATCACGGGCCGCGGCCAGGCGAAGGCCGGCGAGCACGGGCGCGGCCACGCGGAGGCCAGCACGGGCCGCGGCCAGGCGGAGGCCGGCGAGCACGGGCGCGGCGCGCTCAGGCGGACGCTGGCGCGGCGCGGCCAGGCGGGGGCCAGCACGGGCGCGGCGGCCACGCGCGCAGGGACGGGAGGCCAGCACGGGCGGGGAGGAACCCTAATCACAGCACCAATCGGCCTAGCCTGGGCCGACTGGGCTGTCGAAGCATGCCAGGCAGGCCCATAGGCCCCTTTCGGCTTAGCTTAGGCCGACAGGCCCCTTTCGGCTTAGCCTGGGCCGACAGGGCCCTTTCGGCTTAGCTGGGCCGAGGCCGTATTATTTATGAAATTTTCACAATTTACATAATATTTTTCGAATTTGATTAAAAAAAAATTAGCGACATTCCGGCGATTCTTTATCTGGTACTAGGATCTGCCTCCCCAGGTCCAACAGTGTAGAACTACACTATAAATACCCCTTCAGCTGGAGCCTTTCCCCATCGCCCAATCAGGCTAGCCACTCTCTCCATTCTTTCTGACCCACGAGTAGGAAAGCTCTGTTTCTGCGCCTGAGGTTAGCTTATAGAAGATAGGAAGAGACTGCGTCCAAGAAATCTGTCAAGCCAAGTCGGGAGTCCAGAGGTAAGCAGCTAGCTAATCTAGTACTGGTGATTATTCCGGTCCATGCTGATCTCCTAGTTGTAGTATTAGAAAATGCTTTCCTGCATGCTAAAAGATCCATCGATCCATTCCTATCCAGAGCACGTTGCACTTGCTCCCTGCTAGTTTTGATCAGATTAGCTAAATCACATGTACTGGTTACTGATGAAATTAAATGGATGAACGAGATCGTCTAATTAAAATCACATGTTTCGCCATCAGTGCGGCGAGACTGCCGGAGCTGCAGTTGCATGCCGTCATGCTTGTCGATCCGGCGTCGACGGCGTTGAAACTGAACCTTTGATTGAATGATGAATTAATAAATCTATACAGAAATACTTGAAACGCATGAATTGATTAAGTGAACTAAACTGGCTATGCATGAATATACTTGGAACGTAAACAGAGACAAGAGGATGAGTAGCTCGTCAGCTCGTGTATGCATGGCAACAGAACTAGCACATGAACCGTACATATATTTAAAGTTAACCATGATTAATCCAACTAATTATTAAATGGTGAACGTGAGAAAATAGTATCAGTATACTCAACCCGACCTTGACATGTTTAGGTCCGGAGGAGAAAGATGTTTAATTCCCGAAGAGGCTCAAGGCAAGCTGCGTATACCAGAAATCTCTTGTTTGGTTTATGTTCCTTGAGTTATTTTATCTAGTTTCTTTGTTTATCTCTGTTTTGTTTGATATTAATTTTCCATATTTCTAGAGCTGCACTTGTTTGTATGTTTAGCACTTTTGGTGTGTCATATATTCGTCAAGATAAAATATGGTATCATATATCAACAAAATGGTTGGTCATTATCATGGAAAAGGGTGGTGTATCTAGCCTGAGGCGGTCGATACCTGAAAGGTGTGGGATGGGAAGGCCCACACAAGTAGGGGACTCGGCGACATGATTCTCAGAGATCGATACTATCACAAGGTGGGATTATGACAATTGATTTTGCTCATACTCTGCAGAGACTAACATTAAAATATGAGATGTATGTGGTGATATTATTATTGGTGGTATTTGGTTCATCATGCCGAATGTTGAGCTTGGAGGAGTTGTGCTTATGTGCAAAGGAGTGTAAATTGTGTTTGTTCTTGCTGAGTATGTTTAACATACTCACGTCCTTTTTATTTTTATCTGGTATGCGCAGATGAATGTTTTGGTCAAGAGGTGATAGCCGAGAATCCATATGATGACATATAGTGAAGTAGTCGTGATAAACATCAATAAGAGAAGATACCGCTGCTGTTGTAATGAAATAAATTGTAATTGTAATATTTGAATAATGAATAAAGTGGAGACTTTGCTTGGCTTTTGTCGATGATATTTCACTATTCTAAGCCTTGTATGCTTATGGTTTCTTAACCATAAGTATACGGCGGCTGTCATTCTCCCAGACCGTGGTTTGGGGCGTGACAGTCGGCGTGCATCTTCGTCTCCTCTGACGATGGCAGCACATCCCGTTCTTCGCTCCAGCAGGGCAGATCTTGTCGCTCCGGGGTAGGAGGTTGCCCAGACGGCGAGACAGAGGAAGGAGCCCGGCGTCGCCTGATCTCTGTAGGTGGTGGGCGCATGGCATGTCGATCCGCGATCAGAGCAGCTGCCTCGGAACCTGCTGTACCGGAGGACGACGAGGATGACTACGTACTCCCGCCAGATCCAAAGGTAATACATCTATTTGTGACCGGCCGTCGTGCCGACGAACTAGGGTTGTTTTCATTGTTCTGTGTAGGTTTTTTTTTCCATAGGACCAGTTAAAACATGACTCCCTCCGATTCATTTGTAGTGTCGCTCGAAAAGAACAGATCTAGCACAAATTGGTAGTGTAAAAAACTCATGACTGACTTAACTCCTTTGCAAAACAGATGTACATTTTGGTGACACTGCATAAAAGTCGGGTTCTTAGCCAACGTGTGCTTGTCGTCCGGCATAATTGTTGGTACACAACAATTATGCAATGTATTTGTAAGTTTGTTATTCTTTCTTATGCATCCTTTTATGTTGTATGTCCTTTATGCTAGATGTATAGTGAGCTAACATGGAGTCATATATTCTCTCTTTGCATTTCAGTGACCACTTTACAAAAGAGGAACCTTCGGTACATTAACACTCACTTATTGCACTATGTGCAGACCATGGTGCTAATATGAATATTTAGCTCATTTAAATGAGCTAAATACAAGGTCGGGGACAAAGCGGCGAGATGATTATATTTTGGTGACACCGTACAAGAAGAAGATTGAATTCATGAACTTGGCAAAGTTGTAAGACATATGTAACAGCAAGTCATGAAGATAAATTAAATCAGAAATGACAAGAATAAGTTTAGTGAGGCATGACATATATAGATTTAGCTAGACATGTCAATTATAGATTTAGAGAGGCATAACAATGAAATATCTTGTGATGCAATGTATCAGTGACATTTGTTATACCCTATAAATGAATTTGCTATCATTTTTGTGCTTGTGCTGTGAGATTTTAAATGTCTAGTGGCATCTGTAAACATGGTATAATAGGCTTATGAAGAAACCCTCAATGCAAACGGGTAAATTACAGACTCCGTTACTGATAAGATCGACATAACCGTTGCAAAAAAGAAGCCTCATCGGCGACGGTTTTTGGCCTCCGTTGTCGATGAGGGCCTTCACATCAGCCACGGGGGCGGGGACACGGACCCTTTCTCCGTTTTCGATGGGGTTTTTAGCCCGTTTCCGATGTGTCGTTCTTTACTAGTGGCCGCACGGGCAACACTGATGAATATATGTTTTATTGGTTTTACAGGTGGCAAATTTGCATAATGTTTGCAAATCATCACACGAAAATGACTTGGCCTCCTCAAACCCTCTTGAAACCAACGACTCAGTTAAGCTTTATGCATTTAGAGATAGTTTTGTAAACCAATATGTAGGCTTATGAGGTCATATATGTACAAGTTTCTTACATTGCTGAAACTGAATAACTTGCTATGTTTGCAATCTGTTCCTTTGAAGTTTAATGATGTTTCCCTACGAGGTTGATTAATCTTAAGGATTAATGTACTGATAGTTGTCATAATCCAATATGTTAAAAAATGCCATCGGCCAGAAATTAATGAGAAAACTTAAGGGACTTCATATTTTGAAAAATTCGAGCAAACATGGGCGCACACACAAAGTGGCTTATGTGGTTGTTTTATTGTGATCCGGATTCATATGAATGCTACGAAGATAAAAGGCTAACTTCTGTCGAGCGAACCACAATCCCGTCGCCGGAGTCCTGGTACGAATAAGAGTCGACCAAGGTCACCACCTGTTTATATACCGCTTGTAAGTCACCGCATGAGATACGTCGCAAGTTGTAATATTTTTGGGGTTTTTTGACCTCTCAGAAATAGTGAAGTTTTGTTGGCTGGCACTCGTGTTTTCTCTTGCACGTTAAATCATGTGTTCTCATCCCTTTGTTTGATCTTACTTTATGCATCGTTTATTGCTTGTCGATTATAACACAGGTTGACCCTCACTAAGAGCGCCAAGTAGTTCGACAGTGCGATAATGCCTGACCTCTGCAAGATTGTGTGGAGTGTGAACTTTGTGTTATTCCACTGAGAGCACCTTTTTAAATTTAGCTTTCCATAGAAGAAATGAGAACTAGTTCATCACACCTAGGGACACCAAGCATTCTAACCCTAAATGACACATTGAAGTATACATGGTATGTGTCCTTTCAAGTTAAGCATATATGATGATTGCATTTGTACATGCGTGTCTATGGGAAAGTCTGGAAGGTATAAAAGAGTTGAAAAAATTGCCATGTTCGATAATTTGGTCAGCCGTATTGGAAGACATAAAACTGTGATGTACAGTAAATTTGGTCGTCATATCATGCTATGTATACTTTGTCTCCGTATAAAACACAAGTTTACAAAACAATCTGATGTGGCCATGAAAATTTTAAGATCATGTCATAGATTGAAATTAAGTCCCCCACATCAATGGATAGATGTTTCCCTTTGTTGCGCGAATTTTCTTGCTAGTTTTTTCTATTTTCCCAGCTGACAAATAATGTACGTACTTCTATATCATACTCCTCCCACTTCATGGTCGATAAAGTTTGATTTCCAATAGCACGCATTTTGAAGGGTAGAAAGTATTTCCGAGAAGAAGACAGAGTGAACTAAGATGGATATCATATGGAAACCTATGAACTCCACTCAACAAGCCAAGTCAAGATCGTTGACTCTGGGCGTTAGGCTTGCCTCCACAACACGAAAGATCAAGTCCAAAGACTCTGCATCAATCAATCCATCCTTACTTTGGAGTCCTTGATTTTCAACATCACAGCATAAAATAATCAACTCCCATTTGTTCAATTCGTTCCATGCTAAGCAGCATCTGATCAACACATAAACAAAGCAAAGTCGGGCTGCGTCGTCGTGACGCATCCTCCTAGTAGTTTGGGAGTAATTAATCAAGGCGCATGCTCACTCACACGCCCCGTACGTCAAGGCGTCAACTAACCGCCACCACCTAAAACAACAAAACCCTATCCCACTTACAACCCCCTTCGCTCATCTCCAAATAGATAAAATTTGTCTTTTGCCATGGTCAAATTTGTGCTATATAAACTATTTTCATGCAAGATAATTAGTCTGTAAAAGAGACACGTTGCACCGGTTCGCTATTTGTTTGATAGTTCATGTGGTCCTGGAACACCCTAACCATGCCGAGGGGCGGGGTGCGTTACGACAGGCTAGCCAAAAGGTGTTTGGAAACGGCTCCGTCGGCCGGTTCATCTTTGACTGGCTGGTTTGGTTGTATCGTAGCCAACAAATGGGAAACATTCAACATGCCGAGGGGCGGGGCACGTTGCGATAGTATAGCCAAAAGATTTTCAAAGATGGCCCGAACGCAAACCGTCGTAACGTTAACGTGCCTTCAGCATATCTTTGACCGTCTTGTTTTGTATCGTAATCGATGCGGGAAAATGAACGTCCTCACTAATTGCCGGGGTCGACTTCGAAAAGAAGAAAACTACATAATTATTTATACCTTTACAATCAATCAACCTAAATTGCTTTGGTAATCCAAAAATGGTTTGCTCGCTCGTGCTACCATTGCATAGACTGTTTTCTTACTAACTTCAGGCAGCACAAAACAGCTTACCTAACCATGACAAGCATCGCTGTTAAGTCAAAGCCACGTCGGCGCCGTTTGCATCAAAGTCCAACCATCCCAACCAACTTCTTCTCCTGTGAACGCGACTGCGGTGGGTCCCAGCGTCAGCGAGACAGCCGCGCCACGTGTCCTGCCCCCGTGGCACGTCAATCCTGCCGCTGAACCAATTCAGTTTTCTTCCCTCTAGAAAATAAAACCAAAACGAAAAGGAGCAAGAAAAGAAAAGTTGCTAGTGCGAAGAGGATCTTTCTCATCTACGCCGTGGCGAATCCGCACAGAATGACATGTGGGCCATGGTGGCGTGTGGTCCCACCGGCATCGTGAGGAGAATGGTGAGAAGATAATATTCCACGGTCCTCTTCTCCACTCAGCAGGCGGCGCACTCTTGCAGAAAAACCCCTCAGGATTCCGCACCCCGACAAAGCACCCCCCCTCTCTCCCTCCACAGAGGAGAGGAGAGGCGCACGCGCACGCACCAGAGGCTCGGCGAGGCGCTCTGCTCTGCTCGGCGGAGGAGCTCACACCCCAGGCGGCGGCGGCTCGCTCTCCCTCCCTCGGATTCCGGTAACCCGTCTCCCGCAGCTCTGCTCGACTCGACTCCGCGCGCTGCTTTTCCGCTGCCTTTTCCCATGGGCTCTCGGTCGATTGATTCACGCGCGGGTTTTCTCTTCCGCTTGATTCTGCTCTAGGTCTCCTCGAATTCCGGACGCCCCCCGCGCCACCCGGTCCCTCCTCGTCGCCCGCGCCGCGCCGGAGAAGAAGGAGAAGCGTCGGGGTTTTGCTTGCTCTGCTCTGCTGGTACGGACGGCGGAGGCCGTAGCGTGTTACCCTGCCTGCTTGGATTGTTCGAGGTGCGTCTCGTTCTTGCACCGTGAGCAATCGAATCCTGATGCTTATCTGGTTCTTTACCAGACGACTCCGATCCGTCTCGTTGCTTGCGGATTTGGTGTGTTGTTTGTGCTAGAGTAGCGGGCTAGCTAGCTCTGTTCACGCGAAAAGAAGGGGGTTCCAACTGCAACCCATCTCGCGTTGGCCGCTGCAACCGAGGCAGCGTGGCTAGATGGAGGTTGCAGCGTTCCGTGTGGATTAACGCAGTAGCTCCGGTCGAAATTTAGATGTCTGGTGTAGGAAGCTTGCCTGCGTGTGTAAGCACAAAAATCTAGCGCTTCCCTGCACACAAGATTGCAGTGGAGTTTGGTACCTTCTATGGCTTGTCAGTGTTACAAGCATATCGCAGCCTTTGCCCCATGCCTTTCTCGGTTAGGAGTTGAAGTGAACCGCCCTCTGCGGCCGAGGCTGCGTGATTAGTGTAGTTGTGCTGTTTGCAGGGGAATAAGGCTGCATCGATAGTTAGCTGAGCTCTGTGGGTGGTGAATTTGCTATCAACTAAAAAGCTGTTGCAGTGGCACTGCTGATGTTCATTTCTCAGTTAGAATGCGAAATCGTGGAATACGGTACATGGTTTAACATGACTTGTATGAAGGTATATGGTCACGTCCACAAGAACAGGATATATCTGGTGGTATTAGAAATCAGCTCTGTTAGAGTAAACCACAAAATAACAAGGCACATGTACAGTTGTATGGCCACGTGCCCGCGCATTTTGTTCATCTTGTATTCATATTCTATATTTCTAGTTCACTTCACGATTTCTTGTTCTTGCTTAATCAGCAAAGAATTATTGCTTTGTAGGGCATGAGAGACAAAAACAACAGCTAGAGGATAGCCCAGATTAAGCTTGTCCATTCAGAATAGAATGGGTGGCTGCTGCTGTTTCTCATCAGGAAGATCCGACGTGGATAGAGCACCGGTTCATATCTATGTATGCACAACCTCTATATGCTCTTAATTCACAGTGTTCTCTGATTTGTGTGCCACTGCTACAGAATAACCTGCTGCTAGTGTCAGGGTGGTCTCTACCATCTGCCTTACTTTTCCACACAAAAAGTTCTACTGATTTATCAGTAGTTTTTGTAGTTGTTGTTCGTGCCATTAACTGCTATAGTCTGCATTCGTTTTATGAAGATCAAATCTGATTATTCACAATCTTGATACATGTTTATATGTGAGTTGCTATATGTAATACAATCTGCTCATTTAATAATCTTGGGATATACGAGTGCTCCAGAATTTGCTAATGTTTACTTGTACTTGTACATGCTTATAGTAGCAGATTGCTTACCTTGTTTGAAATTCTGATGCAACATGGCAAATTATGTTATTTACATTGCGCATCTCCCTTTTGTTTATCTTCATCCTTTATGATTTGACATTGTAGGCTCGCTGGTCTTTAGACTGTATGCTGCTTGCTGTAAGTCTGTAATGTTGTCTATGTGCTATACAGACCACTTTGCCAAAAAAAAAAAACAGCACCTCCTTTTTTGGCTAATCTGCGTAAATTGTCTTGACTAATAATATGACTTGGTGGTGCCTTTGTTTTGTATCAGCCTTTGGCATTATTAGTCACTTGAATTGGCTGACAGTATTGGCTTTGCTTTATCCAGCATCAACAGAATCAGGAGGAGCATGAACCATTGTCTTCTGCTTTTGATGGATCATCTCCGGCTTCTGCTATAGTTGCAGTTGACACGAATCTGGACACATCCACTCCTGATACTTATCGAGCACCACCTGCTCCATTGCCATATGATGTTGGCTTACCAGTTACAGAAAACCAGGGTAAAGTTTTATTACTTTGAAGATTAGTGATTATAATTTACCTGTGATGGTAGTGATGTAACCTTATAATTTTTCATGTGCAGATTTGGACAAGTCAGGTCTTAAGAGCAAAACAGATGGTCAGGAGGAGTCTTTAAAGGTGGAAGAATATGAGTCATGTGAAAAAGGTGCCCCTGAAGATAAGACTGAGGAGGAGGATGTTTGCCCAATCTGCCTTGAAGGTTGTGTTTCTCTTGATCATTCATAATTATTCTTTTGATTGTGAAGATAAGAATTGAGTATTTGTTGAACTTGTGTTTACTTGGTTGGTTGAGTAACTAGATGGCATGTTTTTGCTACATAGGCTATGGCCTGCTGATTTCTTGTTATCAGGTTAATTTTGGTCGGGAGATGCTTGTGCTCCAGTTATTTGTCTGTATTTTTTTCACATGTATGTAGTATTATTTATTCGTGTATATCATTGCATGGAGTATTCAGCATGTTTTACAATCCTTTTTCTTAGAGGAGCCTTAGATAGTTCACTAGTTCATAGATGCATACAACCTGACATATTTGACCTTTTCAAAAGATGTTATCTAGGAACTTGCACCACGCTGTAGTTTTTGGTTGGTGGTGTGTGTGATACTCCGATCATCCTCCAATGATGCACCAATGGATGTTCTAAAGCTATGTTCTATTTTGTGCTGGACCATAAAATTCCTTATAATAACCTTTCTTTGTCCTCTCACCAGAGTATGATGAAGAAAATCCGCGCTCTATTACCAAGTGTGAGCATCATTTCCATCTCTGTTGCATTCTTGAATGGATGGAGCGAAGTGAGACTTGCCCAGTCTGTGACCAGGTTAGTACGGCAAAACCCATTTGAATCACACTCGACACACTGCTAGCGATGCACATGGATGTTTATTCTGTTGTCATTTCCTATATTGGTGTTTATTTTATTCCGAACTTATGAGTATGCTCGTCGTCAAGAGAGGTATGTGTTGCATGGAAAAGTGTCTTTTAATATGTGTTTATGCACCATTCTGAAAAATCTTAGATACAAACTTAACAATGATTCTGATCAATATGAATATAAGAGGCTCAACCTGTGGACATCTCTTAGTATCTGTGATGATTTTTTATTGGCTATTTATTTTTCTTCTGAATCCTCAACATTTTTTCACACATCATCTGTAAACTACATGCGATATCCTCCGTTGATGAAAGCCTCCTGTGTTATGTTGCAGATTACTTTGATAGATGAGATGTATGAATAGCATGCTGACTCTGGTGGATCCTCACTTGGACCTCGTCGCCAGCTGAGGAGCTTTTATTAGTACTAGTCGTTTCTTATGGTGAAGTGAAGTCAGAAACTACTCTGCTCCTGATATGATATGATATGATATGGTCTGGTGGAGGTGGAATGAACTCTGGGAGAACAAGTGGAAATAATGCAACGAAGTAAACATCAAGAAATGTGTTATAAAAAACATCCTGTTTTGTAGTACCGTTTGTTCGAGCTGCGGCTTTCTATGGCACCTGGAGGATTAGGAACAGCTTCTGTAGTATGCATATCTCATAGCTTAAACTTTGAAACTAGCTTTCATCTTCTTTTTGGTGCTTCTGAATTTGCGTCGGTTTTCTGATTTCGGTTAGCGTCTGTATAAACCATCATCACACACTAGATAGGTGACAGGAGGGGAAAGAAAACTGGTTCTGAATTATGTTTGATTTGTACAAAAGGAAGCCATATGTGCTTCCTGTATATCCTTTGCCACTTTTGACTAGGAGAATTCTCTATGAAATCTTCGTCTGTTGGTGATCTGAACTGTCTTTGTTCGTCGTATGTTTCTTGCCGAACAATTAATATCTCGGCTCGTCGGGTGCATAATTTTATCCGCCGGAGGAATTGTTCTCTAGCTTGCGCTGCTTCCGTTGACTGACCACCTGTGCTCCTGGATATATGGGTAATGGATTCACCATTGTTTTTTATTTGTTGCTTGTGTTCGTCTTGGGTTTGAACTTTGAAGAGGTCAGGTTATGATATGATAGTGATGGCACACTCTGAGACCTCATCAAGGAAGGGTCACAACTGGTTGCACTGGTGACAAGTTCTCATTCCTCAAAATTGTCAAGTTGTCTAAAAAGGCATTTTACTCTGAAAATTGTGTATTACTATACAGTATGGTATTATGATTCTCAAATCCTTGTTAGTGGCTGACCTGGCAAACGATGGCGAGAGTGGAATGGTTCTCCTCTCCAAAAAAGCATTCACATATACAAAGTCGCCCGAGGCATTGTATCTCACTGCCGGTGGGTCCTGGGCAGACGCAGGCCCACATGCAGAGAAGCCTTGCCCACCTGCGGTGGCCGGCCTTGGACACGGTCACGCTGCGCCTTGTCTTGTTCTATATACGTCGTCTTCGCCGCCCATTTGCCGGCCGATCGACTGGTTTGGGACTTGGAGTGGGGGGACATGGACGGACGCGACCACCACGGCCGCAGGAACCTGTGCTCGGTGTCTGGAAGGCCGGCGCGGCGCCGATCGGCGACGCCGAGCCCGGTGTGGTCGCAGCAGCTCCCCGCCGGCACCAGCAGCGGCAGGGCCAAGTCCCTGTTCAGGTCCATCGGCGTGTGGTTCAGCTCCCTCTCCACGTCGCCCACCTCCTCCTCCAAGGACAAGAAGAGGTCCAAGCCGGCGGCGCTACTGTCGGTGCCGGAGGACGCGATCAAGAAGCCACCTTGTAAGTCTCCCCCTCCCAGTTGACCTTCTTCTTCTTCTTCTTCTTCTTCTTCTTCTTCTTCTTCTTCTTCTTCTTCTTCTCCACCGGCCGGGCGGGTTCCCTTGATTAATTATCCGTGGCGCGTGCTGTCGCAGCGTTCGGGATTAACGGAAGCGCGCGGCCGTCGTTGCTCCGGGGAGGAGCTGGAGGAGGAGAGGGGCTGTACAGGAACGGCAGCAGGAGGGGGAGCGTGTTAGCTGGGGCGCAGCAGCCGTACCAGTTCCAGAGCTCGGTGTTCACCATGGAGGAGATCCTCAAGGCGACGAACAACTTTTCGTCGGCGCTGAAGATCGGGCAGGGCGGGTTCGGCGCCGTGTACAAGGGCGTACTCCCCGACGGCACGGTGGTGGCGGTGAAGCGCGCCCGGACGCGGAGCCCCCACGTGGACGTGGAGTTCCGGAGCGAGGTGAAGATCATGGCGCGCGTGGAGCACCAGAGCCTGGTGCGCTTCTACGGCTACCTGGAGCAGGGCGACGAGCGGGTCGTGGTCATCGAGCACGTCCCCGGCGGCACCCTCCGCGAGCACCTCGACCGGTGCCACGGCGGCCGGTTCCTGGAGCTCGGCGCCAGGCTGGACATCGCCATCGACGTCGCGCATGGGGTCACGTACCTGCACATGTACTCCGACCACCCCATCATCCACCGCGACATCAAGTCCTCCAACATCCTCCTCACCGCCTCGCTCCGCGCCAAGGTGGCCGACTTCGGCTTCGCGCGCCTCGGCGCCGGCTTCGGCACCGGCGAGTCCAACGGCGTCGGCGGGGCCAAGCACGTGTCGACGGCGGTAAAGGGCACGGCGGGGTACCTGGACCCGGAGTACCTGAAGACGTGCCAGCTCACGGACCGCAGCGACGTCTACTCCTTCGGGGTGCTGCTGGTGGAGATCGTCTCCGGCCGGCGGCCCATCGAGGCGAAGCGCGAGATGAAGGAGCGGCTGACGGCGCGCTGGGCCATGCGGAGGATGGTGGAGGGCAAGGCGGCGGAGGAGGTACTGGACCCGTGCCTGCTGCGGACGGCCGCGGCGGCCACGGCGGTGGAGGCGGTGCTCGAGCTCGCGTTCCGCTGCATGGGGCCCGTCAGGGACCAGAGGCCCAGCATGGACGAATGCTGCCGCGCGCTCTGGGCCGTCAGGAAGACCTACAGGGACATGGTGGCCACCACCATGGCCGCCTACGACGGCTTCTCCGACCGGGCCAGCTCGTCCAGCGCCAGCACCGCCGGCGACCTCTACAGAAATTAATTATGATTTGGTCCTCTCTCTCTGAGAAATGCCAGATTTTCCCCTAGAGAGAGTGCGTGTAAATATTCTTGACTCGATTTGGTTGTAAATAGCATAGTTGAGAACACGCAACGCAACGCAATGCAGTGCAGTGTGAACTACTAGGCCTCTTTGTTTCGCACGATTTGAAAACATAGGAACAATAATATTGCAGGAATAGCATGTCCTGACCTTTGAAATAATATAAAAACTGTAACATGTGTTGTTTGGTTGTACCACATGGAGTACGCAGAAAATTTCTATAGGGTTGAGTATGTCATAGTTATCATAAACACATAGGATTTTTTTTCAAGAGATCTCACCTCATGTTAGAAATTCTATAAGATTGTAGTGTAGGAAAGCAATTTATAGTAATCAACCTTTGAATCAAATGGACACTATAGGAAATAGTCCTATGGGTTGAAATCCTACATAATTCTTTTGAATGAAAGAGGCCCTGAAGTCTTGATTTGGTTTTTATATCGCGTGAGCGCGTCCATGTACTAAAGGAGTATCATATCTTTGTAAAAATAGAAAGAACCATGATTTTAGGGATAGTTTAAATTGCAAACGCTTTACTTTCTTTGCCCCTGTACCTCATGTTTGATTGTTGGGTACTACTGTATATAAATACGACACCTAAACGATCAAAGATACATTTCATTGTTTCTTAGAAAACCTACTCCGGCATAGACGAGGGGCAATCAAGCCCGCCTAGAAATTTCTCCATGGACGGCAAGTGTAGGAACTGTTTCCTTACACCAGTAATATTGTCGGCGCTTCTTCTCACGTGCTTCGCTACCCCTGTGCAGTGGTAGTTGATTTCTACTTAGAGACAAGTGTTAATTTACGTCTTTTTTCCGAGTGATTGTGTATTCGTTTGTTTGTTGTGTGAACTACTTATAATTTATAAGTAGAGAGACTAATATGAATATTAGTTGGTTTTACATATGTTCGGCAGCCAGAATAATTGACAACGCCGGCCGTGGAAAGCGTCAGGGTCAAATTACCTAACGGACTCTGTGTCCGAGGTCCCATGTGTGACTCATTGGTTATGCTTCTTTGAACTGTCACCTACACATAATTAGATGGAGCAGATGACTCCCAAGTCCCCACCCACACGCGGAACGTTGTGACCACACTGGGCGGTGTACCTAACTAGGTTCAACCTACATGACACCTGGTGCAACACATTTTCTTTGATACATTACATATTTTTATAGTGAGTGACACTCCAACTTCAAATGAAAAATATGTATGATCCATTGGAGGACACTGGGTCATTAATTTCGGCTCTAGGTCTCTGCCCCTGGCAGTGGACCGGTCTTTCTCAAGTCAAAATTGGAAATCACTAATTAAAGGGTTCCTTCGCGAAGGTAAATTTGCGACCGTTGTGGTCGTGATAAGTGTCAGCTTCTCTTTTTACACGGTCCTCATGGGTGCTTACATGTGTGACAAGTGACAACATGAGAGAATTTTGGTGGGTTTTCTTCTCTTCTCCCTGCCCAGGTTTATACCGCATTTATTTCGAGATTCGTTTTTTTAAAATGAAATATCTTAAGAACCGTTTATCCGAATTACGAACCATTTTCACTTTTAAGCTCCTCGCGTCGAGATCTTCAAAATTAGATCCCATGTTGATAGGTTTCGGCGAACTTTTTTTTGTACAACCAGTTATGTATAGTTGTACAACCTGTGTCTGTATAGTTGTACAAACTGTATTTGTACAAACTGTGGTTGCGTAGTTGTACAACATGTGCCTATATAGTTGTACAATCTGTGTCTGTACAACTTGTGTCTGTCTAGTTGTACAATCTGTGTCTGTACAACTTGTGTCTGTCTAGTTGTACAACATGTGTCTATGTAGTTGTACAACCTTTGTTCGTCTAGTTATACAACATGTGTTATGTAGTTGTACAACTTGTGTCTGTATAGTTGTACGACTTGTGTCTGTATAGTTGTACAATCTGTTAGTTGTACAACATGTGCCTGTATATTTGTACATCGTCCTATGAATGTCCCATACTACTAGTTTTATGTAATTTGTACATCATATTTTCTTTGTAATTTGTACTCATATTTTATCTAATTTGTACACTGTTCTCTATCTGTTTTGTATAACCGTGCTATTAAATTGTTTGTACTTCCCGCCATGTGTTGAGTGTACAACGAGTAGATGTTGATGCTTCAGATTGGTACACCGCGCTACGAGCGAACGAGACTAGCGCGGGGCTAACGCGTGATGTACGCGAGCGAGCGACATACGCGGGGACCAAACGAGCGACGTACGCAAGCGAGCGAGGCCGGCCGTACGCGCGGGGCAACGCACTCGAACGCGGATGCATGAGCGCAGGAGCGCAAACGAACGTACGCGCGAAACGCGGGGGATTTCGCTTGCGTCCCGCGCTCATCAACAAATTAGATTTTGCTTCCATAGAAAGCTACCACATGGCCCGCTAGAGATCGTGGAGTTCCCTTTCAAAAGGAATCCTTTTTCTAGTCGTACCTGTCAAAATTCGATTTCCGAGTGCATAAAAGGCTGTTTCTTGGCCCACAACAGTGTTATGGTCCATCTATTTTAGCAAAATACAAAGGAGCTGGCCCAGTCAGAATCAATTGGGCCGACCTAGGTTTGGCCGCACGCTCCGTGCGGATATCTGGGGATGCCCTCCTTTCGAAAAAAAAATCACCCGGTGCGTAAGATGGAGCGATTCAAAAGAACCATCATATATTGATCGTTGAATATGAGCAGTATATTCTACTCTCTCCGTTCATAAAAGGATGTCTCAACCAACTCCAAATTTAGATGTATCTAGACATAATTTAGTGTGCAGATACATCCAAATTTGAAGTTAGTTGAGACATCATTTTGTGAACGGAGGGAGTAATTTATCGTGTCCTCCCAACTCTATCACTCCACAAAAGTATATTTCTTCAGCCTACTACTTCAGAAGAAAGAACAAAATGAAAATATATATATATATGCATTAATATTGTGCTGCACACCACTAGTTGTGTGTGCATAACTGCATATATAACAGCTACCTAGCTTTTCACCTTAGAGAATGCCTCATAAAATCCCAGATTATATTGCAAGCCAGGGACAACAAGAGTCATATATAGCTAGCTAATTCCCAAATTGAACTGTCTCAGTCACCGCTGCGTAAGATGGATCGAGCAATTCAACAGAACCAACATATATAATCTATCGTTGATCAAGTCGTGCGACACACCAAATCTCAAGATTTCCAAGCACAACCTACAAATAAGGATCGTCAAACCTTAACTGGAAAGGCAGATCGGTCCGGCGATCTGCCCTGCAGGCCACAACTAACAAACAAAAGATTTAACAGAAAACAAGTGTCCAGGCCGGCACGATGACGACTGGAAATTAGAAACACTTTACAGAAGCAACGTACACATCAACTACATACACTACTCATTTTTCTGTGCCGATTGACCATAGCAACACATTGCATCTCTCCAAGACTAGTGCTCTTGCTCTTCTCTTGCACACCGTGAAGCATAAACCCTAGCACTATCCTAGCCTAGCCTAGCCAAGCTCGATCGATTTCAGGAATGGAGCTAGGTCACCAGGGCACGAGGGAGGAGGCTGGAAGGAGAAGCGGCGAGGACGAGAAGGGGCTACACGAGCGCCTCCAGTCTGACTCCGGCGATGACGACGACGAGGGGACGAGGCAGCCGTACAACTGCACCTTCTGCAGGAGGGGGTTCCCGACGGCGCAGGCGCTCGGCGGGCACATGAACGTCCACCGCAAAGACCGCCCGGGGATCAGGCGGGCGTCCACGGCCCCGGCGGCAAGGACGACAGCCATCGTCGACGCGCTCATGGGGCATGGCTTGGCTGATCCGGCGGCGGGCGGCAGCTTGATCCACGCCGAGCGGGCGCCGCAGGAGCTGCGGCTTTTCGGCCGTGTCGTGGATGGTGCTGGCGCCGGTCACGGCGGCGCCTACGGAGATCGACGAGATCAGTGCTACCATGCCAAGGATGGCCGCGTTGGTGATCATGGTGAACACGAGGAGGAGGAGTTGGATTTGGAGCTGAGACTTGGTGCTGCCGGTCAGTGATGAATCTTGTACATATATCTTCGATTAATTACTTCATCATTTTTGTCATGAAATACCTACACATGGGAGACACCGAGCCCGCTATTTTCTGTCTACAAATTGATCTTAATCAGGTGATTAACATGTGATTGCCCGTCTGCCCGACATTATATATGTTGATCGACAGTTGATTAACAGGTCTACAGGTGCATATCCATAGCTATCTTCAGTTAATTGAGCCTTCGTTGATGTATATGTAACATGTTTGTATATAGAGACAGAAATGATACTCAAGTTATGATCACTGCCTTTTGAGTGCTGATATAATTGTAGTATATTCTGCAGTAACTGATTAGATAGGAATGCATGGCTACTGCGCACTGTGCAAGTGAACTTGTTAAGGTTCATGTATAAGGATTCAGCAGGATTCTGCTTCAAAGAAAGATTTACTAGATGAATTTATAAAGATTATTCAGTATTTTTAAGACAAGGCACATTAATAAAGTCATGGAACCATGATGATAATTCAACATGTTGCGGCATAGACCTTTACAAAAGTACTGAAGATAAACACACATGCAACAAACTTAACAGGAAAGTAAAGGGGGCAGGCCTGAGGCCTCCCCAAGAAAGACCGGTGGGACTGCACGCAGGCAACTGTTATGACTTAGAACATCTCCAACCGGACTGGGCAAACCCTCCCTATACGTCCGGGCGGACAGTCCGGACACAAAACTAGCTAATTCCCAAATTAGAACGTGGAGCAGCGGCGACGGGGACGGCGACGAGAAGGAGCGACACAAGCGCCCCCAGGCCGACTCCGACTCCGACAACGACGACGAGGGGACGAAGCAGCCGTACAACTGCACCTTCTGCAGGAGGGGGTTCCCGACGGTGCAGGCGCTCGGCGGGCACATGAACGTCCACCGCAAGGACCGCCCGGGGATCAGGCGAGCGTCCACGGCACCGGCGGCAAGGACGACGGTGATTGTCGACGCCCTCATGGGGTATGGCCTGGTTTCTGATCCGGCGGCGGGCGGCAGCTTGATCCACGCCGAGCGGGCGCCGCAGGAGCTGCGGCTGTTCGGCCATGTCGTGGACGGTGTTAGAGTATACATGTACGGTTCGATATGGTAGTCTAGGATAGAGTTAGGATCTATTTCCATCTATTGCCTAACTTGTCTTGTACTCCAAGTCGGTCCATTGTACGCCTATATATATATCCGCCCATGAGGCTCAATAATACATCCACCAATTCTGCCAATCTCATAATTCTACATGGTATCAGAGCGGCACGATCCTTGACCTAGCCGCCGCCGTCGCTTCCGCACCGCGCCGCCCCCGGGGAGGTCGATCTCCATGATCTCCGCCGGGGGCCGCGCGACCCGTACCTAGGGTTCGTCCGCCGTTCATGTTGATCGGCTGCCCTAGAGTCTTTTTTTCCGGTCGTTGATCCGGTTTTTCTCTCTCGCCGGTCATTTTTTATCGCGTTTCTTTTTGGTTTTCCGATCTAAGATCGGTTTGCATCGCCCGCCACCGCCGCCGTCTTCTTGCGCCTCTCCTTCGACAATGGCATCGACCTGCACCGGCCTCCTCCTCGACAGCCGGCTATCGCGGCCGACTCGCCGGCGCCGACTTCGCACCGTTCGGCTCCTCCAAGCCGGCTATCGCGGACGACACGCCGACGCCGACTCCGCACCGACCGGCTCGTCTTCACCGACCGCGCAGCAAGGCTGGACGCGCTGTCCACGGGACATCTCGACGCATCGCCGCCGGCTTCTCTCGCTTGCAAGGTCTCCATCGCCGGTTCGTCTTCGCCGTCATTGACCGAGACTTCATCGACAACTTCGCCAACGACTCCGATCTGCGCGTTGTCATCGCTGCCATGGCGCGTTCTGCGCTGCGTCGGTCTGATCAACCGATCGCGCGCCTGCACCTCCTAGCACGTCCCCGAGCACGCGCCTACCACCGATCGAGCTATAGGCTGTCGCCGCGTCGCCCCTTCGGGCCGCCGCGCCGCCGCCATTGGTCCATGTTGCCGGCAGCCAACGCGCCTTCCCAGGCGTGTATGCCGCTGGCGACACCCGCCGTCGCCCCGACCCGCACACTGCTGCTGCGTCGCCCTTTCGGGCTGTAGCGCCGCGGCACGCGGTCCTCTTCACCGTCCCTACGCGTCGACTTCTACGTGGTATGCGTCGCGCCGCCTCCCTCGGCGTGGGAACGCCACCGTCCGCGCATGGTCTTCGTCAAGCCGCCGGGTTCTTCCTCGCCTACTTCGAATAACGCCGTCGCCATCTACAAGTAACCTGCATGGCCACCTCAGGCCGTCGCAGGTTCCGCCGACCACCCCTTGTCCAGGCGTCCAGCATGGCCACCCCCGCCCGCCGCTGCCTTCGCCGCCTTCCACATCTTCGTCCACCACGACCACGTCGCCAGCGTCATCATCCTCGTCCCCAACTACGTCTACTCCGACAACCGTGGACGACATCGGCACCTTCTACCCCCCGCTGATTGGCGCCGCAATCGTCGTCGAGTCCTCCTCTGCTGGCCCCTCCGACGCTGGCGTATGGTTCACGGTGGTCCCTGCCCCCGCATGCACGGTACTGGCAACACCGGTGCGTGCCTTCGTCCCCGACATGTCCCCGGGTCAGGCAAGCCTGGGTCGGCGCCTCGTCTACATCGGCCTTGACAACGTCTTCGAAATCGACTTCCTCCTCTACGACTGCCTTGACCACGTCACCGATTTCTTCTATGCGTACTCGGTTCTGGCAAAACCGGAGTATGCCTTCGTCCCCGACGTGTGCCTTGTTCCGGCAAAACAATGGCCGCACCTCGTCCTCGACGGCTCGTACTGCGTCGTCCCTGGCATCGGCATCCTCGACGACTGCCTCGACGCGTCCCTGTCACTCTCCTCGCGTACTATGCGCAAGCGGCTTCTTCTGCGTCTACCTCGACACCGGCAACCCCGACCACGACGTCGACCACGGCAACCTTTCGCACGGCTACCACGACCAAGGCTGCACCGCCTAACGCTCTCGGCTCCTTCGACATCGGCAATAAGGGCTACCACCTCGCTTGAGCTCCTCATCAGCTTCCTCTACAGTCCAAGCATCGGCACCACGACACCGTCCACGACGTTCCCGCTCCTACTGCGGGGGGATGTCAGCCCACTGGATTCTACTTCGGGTTTTCTCCAGTCTGACCGTCCGCGACGCTCCAGTTGTTCACGACGCTACCGCTACGACTGCGGGGGATGTTAGAGTATACATGTACGGTTCGATATGGTAGTCTAGGATAGAGTTAGGATCTATTTCCATCTATTACCTAACTTGTCTTGTACTCCAAGTCGGTCCATTGTACGCCTATATATCCGCCCATGAGGCTCAATAATACATCCACAAATTCCGCCAATCTCATAATTCTACAGACGGCGCTGGCGCCGGTCGTCGGAAAGAACAGTACTACGATGTCAAGGATGGCCGCGTTGGTGATCATGGTGAACACAGGAGGAGGAGTTGGATTTGGAGCTGAGACTTGGTGCCGCCGGTCGGTGATGAATCTTGTACATATATCTGCCATTAATTACTCCATCATTTTTGTCATGAAATACCTACACATTGGAGACACCGAGCTCGCTATTTTCTGTCTACAAAATGATCTTAAACATGAATTTCCGGTCTACACGTGCATATCCATAGCTATCTTCAGTCAATTGAGCCTTCGTTGATGTATGTAACATGTTTGTATATAGAGACAGAAATGCTACTCTCAAGTTATGATCACTGCCTTCTGAGTGCTGATATAATTCTAGTATATTCTGCAGTAACTGATTAGATAGGAATGCGTGGCTACCGCGCGCGCATTGTGCTAGTGAACTGGTTAAGGTTCATCTATAAGGATTCAGCAGGATTCCGGTTCAAAGAAAGATTTACTAGATGCATTTATAAAGATTATTCAGTATTTTTTAGACAAGGCACAATGGTGCCTGGCTTTACATTAATAAAGTCATCGTCGAACCATGATGATAATCTGTTTAAAATAGCGGGCTATTGTGTTTACCGCTGGCGATTTCAGAAGTTATGGAAGGCTAAAGCCGGGCTATAGCGCATCTAAAGCCATATAGTCTTTTTCTAAATAATAGGGAAAAACAATATTTGGGCAGCATGTTGGACCTCCAATTCCGAGCCGTCCCCAAGCTGTCAGCCCGTCGCCGCCGCACCATGGTTTCCTGGAACACTAACAAGGACTCGGCTTCCTCCTTCCCGGGCTACGGGAACAACACCTAGTTTGATTCCGCGGTATGTTCTAGGGTTTGCTCACAGTATGTGTTTATTCTGAAATTAGCAATTGGGTTTGATTTGAGTTACATATTGTTATCATTTAGGATTAAAAAAACATATAGTTACAATATCCGGGGTGTGATATCCGAGTTGAACGGTTGTCTCAAAGGCAAGATGCTCATTTTGGAAGATTTAAACTTCACAATTGAAGAAAAGAAAAAGATCGAAGAAAAGCTAGTGGCCACCATTGATAGAAACTAGAAGATGGAGTAGGAAATTAAGAAGCTTGAAGAAGCCATATTTGTTTTACTCGAAATGAAAAGAAAAGAAAAAAGAAGCGATAGAAAATTAAGCTATTCGAGCTCTGTCTTTTTTTCTCATCGACATAATCATCACCTCAACCAGGTATTCAGGTTCACACATGTTCAACAACGTTCTTTCGAACCCTAACCAGCGGCAAGAAATAGCTTCATGAAGATCAAAAACTCGTTTTGACTCCCAAGTTCAAGTGATCAATTTGTTAAAAAAAAGGGGAATTATATTAACAAGTTTTAGGAGAATCTGAAAAAATTGCTGGACGAAGTCAATGATGTATCAGATAAACATGTAAAACCGTAACGCTTTATTCTTTTAACTCGACTACACAAATATGACAAATCTTACAAATTTTGTAGTTAAAAAATGTGTACTGTTCACTATATTCGGATACATACTGTAGCTCAGAATACAAAGTATATTAAAGTGAGATTTAGCATGTTTGTAGGATACATCATTGACTGCATCTAGAATTTTTTCCAGGTTTGTTTGAACTTATAAAAGCGATTTTCGAAATGTTCAAAATAAAGAGAACAGTGGACATGACAGTCAGAAATCCCTTCTCCCCATGATGATTATTTAATCAGCCAAGCAATAAAAACGACTTTCTGCATATGTCACTACAGGAATGGCCAGATGTGCCGACGGCCATAACCTGTGCCGACGGCTATTTATCGGGGCCGTCGGCACAGTGGCGAACGAGGATCAGCCGCCCACAAGGCCGTCGGCAAAGAAACGGCCGTCGGCACAGATGTTCTATCCCGACGGTACCCGTCGGGACACAGGAAGCCGTCGGCACAGAGGTTAAGGTGACGTCGACGGCAATCTGTGCCGACGGCCAAGCCGTCGGCATAGGTATCTACCATTTTTTAACATTTTTACCCTAATCTTATTTTTCATGTATCTATTTATTACGCTCAATTAAGTTTAATATGTTTTATTCATATTCTATGTACATAGCTTCGCCGAATAGCGGTTTTCACCCACATAAAATAACGTCGCGAATAATTGTCTATACCGGAGCGTCGGAACCCCACCAAAATCTAGGTTGTTCCATACCATATGTATACAAGTGCATTTTGTGAAGAATGTTTGTAAAACTTTTGTCGAAAATAAAGTTCATCATTTCACATAGCAACAAGTACACATAAAAATACTCTATGCAAAAAGCAACATAGATCAAATTAATATGCAAAAAGTATGACGGTTACATCTTTATTTAATCTCCGGTTACAGCTGGATCGATCGTCCTCATGCCATTTTTATTTAACTAACTTCTGCCTCGTACTAGGCCGCGGGGTGCATCACGGGGAGCGCTCCTCACCCAAAGAGTAGGATCCATCACAGGGTAAATACTCACATGATAAGGATTCCTTTGCATTGCCTGCCATGTATTAGTATACATCGTAGGTGTGACCGACATCACCGGCTTCACTTTCTCTCTAGTGAGTTTCTGCACTTAGAGGTGAAAACTCGCACTTCGGACGAAACGGGGGCAATCTTGTAAAAACTTGTGAGAAAAGTTGGTTTCCCATGTGCCTACGGCCTAACCTAACACAACCAGGCAAAAAAGTCCGCTGGGCTACCCCCTTTCGACGCACGTCTAGGGGGTAGACGAAAACGTTAGGGTTTTTCCAGCGGATTCAGGGTTTCGCCGAAGCGGGGCCCCGGAGCGTCGGAACCCCACCAAAACCTAGGTTGTGCCATACCATATGTATACAAGTGTGTTGTGTGTTGTAAATGTCCAAGAATCTACTCCTAGGTGTGACCGACATCACCGGCTTCACTTTCTCTCTAGTGAGTTTCTGCACTTAGAGATGAAAACTCGCACTTCGGACGAAACGGGGGCAATCTTGTAAAAACTTGTCTTTATGCTTTAGTAATTATTTTCCAACATGCTTCTTAATTGCATTACGTCTTTATGCTTGGTATCTACATGTTATTATGTCTTTTATTCTTTAGTATTTATTTTTCGACATGCTTACTTGTTTTCTCTTTTTCAATGCAGTTGATTGAACAATATGAGACAGGGCAAGGGAAGCGCTTTTGGTGGTCCTTCTCCCGGTTCTTCAGCTTCTCCTGGTGCTTCGCCTTCTTCCGGTGCTTCTACTGCGCCGATCCGACGCTCACCTATTATCAGCCGGGGAGATATGGGGTTCACCCCGTCGCCGTTGGCGCAATAGATGTAGGGATTTGGACGTCTAGACATCTAGCTATGTATGTATCTACTTGATGATGGTCCTATGTGTGTATCTACTTGATGATATATGGAGCCATTGTGTGATCTTGTTTGTTGTGAATTTGTCGTGATTTTTGATTATTTTTTCTGCTATTTTTGCTGCAAAAAACGGGCCGCTGGAAAAAGAAATTCTGGGCGTACCTTTGCCGACGGCACTGCCGTCGGCACAGACCTCTTGATGTGACCAAATGGGCGTACCTTTGCCGACGGCACTGCCGTCGGCACAGGTAAATCCCTGGAGCGCCCAGCTGCCTCCACGTGGCGACTCTGTGCCGACGGCCCGTCGGCACAGACCCCTCCACCTCGCCCGACCAATGTGGGCCCCACCCGCTGCTGTGCCGACAAAGTAGGTGCCGACGGTGCGTCTCTGGCCGTCGGGAAAAGCTGTGCCGACGGTTTTCTTCTGTGCCGACGGCCAGGTGGCCTGTGCCTACGGGGCCCTATGCCGACCACCCTGTGCCGACGGTGGCCGTCGGCATAGGTGTGTGCCGACGGCATTGATTCCACAGCCCGTCGGCACATCCGGCCATTCCTGTAGTGTGTAAACTACACACATCGATAACAAATTAAGGAGAAACGACATGTGCTAGCTGTGCCGGAAAAAAATACTCTCTAACATAAAACAATAGCCGCGTTCACGGCGTACGTGATCCTTAGCTTCGTTTTTTTAATGGTATCACTAGGAAGCATGCCCGTACGTTGTAACGGGAGATAAAATCCGTATCAACAAAGACAAATTCATTTGCACATAGTTACCAAGAAAATCAAGTCAAGTTACACCATAGTTTCATGCAAGATTGACATACTCGTTCAAGGTTCGCATAACGGCGGGCTTCATCAAATATTTTATACACAATTAGTATAGACGATAATTATACACTACAAGATTCACAGGAGATTCGTACAATGTTTCCTAAAGCTTAGAGGGCAATAAAATAATAGCCGAGGCATCAAGCTAAACTAAGCTATTCCTAAAACAAAGCTAAACTAAGCTAATCATGAAACTTCAATATATATGTGAAGTATTTTATAATGGTCTGAAATAAGTAGTTTTTCATCTAAATTTGAAATCTAGTGAACATAGAAAGCTAGCGAGCTTGTAGGCTTGCAACTCGGAGGCAGTCATCTCAAGCATGTAATTAATCTCCGGGACTCCATGTACACACACTGGCAGGTAATACACATGCAGAGCTAGCATCTAGTCCATGAATCGTAGTCTGAAGTTCTGAACCCAGAGCAGCCTAAACCACATGCAGTTGATGGATGCCTGGAACGATACCCCTCCGGGCCGGGACAACGCCAAAGAAGGCTAGCAGTAGCGCCGGCGAGAGCGCCGCTGAGCCGTGCTTCCAGTCCCTACGCGACGACGACGACATGATCTAGCTAGCTAACTTCTGTCTACCATCCTCTCCATGTAGCACCACCTCCCGTTCGTGCTCATGTGTGGGCGTTTGGCCGCGACGCAGAAGAATTCCCGTTGAGAGATCCACCTCCCTCAGCCCGTGCGCGCGGTCGCGCGACTGAAGCAAGTCCTCCTGGAACGCCTGCCGAGCGACACGGTGTCACGCCCACACTCAACAGATCCCTCAGCTTAATCTCGACGGCCAACACCGCGGAGCTCCTCTCGGCGCTCCCCCCTTCTTCCTCTGCATCTCCACGGCTGCCTCTCCACCTGTCTCGACGGCCACAACCACAGAGCGATATATAGCTCGCCCCCTCCTCTGCTCAGTCAGGACTCAGGCGCGACACAGGGAGCACGAGCTTGAGATCACAGGTTTGGGTCCAGACCAGCTTCTAGGGCCGCCGTCCTGCCTGACCATCTCGGCGACACGCCGACACCTTGTTATGCCGCTGCTATTTTTCTAGATCGATTCACGATCCGTCGGGGTCCGTCGGCGAAGATTGTGGTAGTCGAGTTCGATCGGTGTATATATATATATATATATATATATATATATATATATATACTAGCTAAATGTCCGTGCGTTGCAACGGGACAACAAATACAAAGATATTCTACATTAAATGTGCTATAAAAATCCAATAGGACACATAGATCATCATTCGCGGAATGAAAGTACTTACGTGCAACTACATTCAAATCAACCAACCTACGGCTCAAAGGGTTAGCCCATATAGTTTAGAAATCAATCTGGGTACAATCCTATTCTAATTGCAGTACTATTGTTTTGCATCCAATGCTGAAGTTCACTTCTTTCTTCTGAGTTTTTTTTTATATCGTGCTACTTAGTGCTTTATTCTACCACCTGTTTTTGATCACTTGTGTTGCAACGGGTGATAAAAAAATAGATGACACAACTTCGAAGCAAAGAAGAAGGCTTGATGCATTGTGCTTGAAAATTTTGAAAACCCATATATCTCTCTCGTTCGGGAGTCCAAAGATTTGTGCGCTAACATATTAATATGGGACAAAACCTTTTAATAATTGAAAAAACTACATGACGGTCATGTCGAAAGTTATACCTAAACATTGGGCATGTGATATATGAATTCAAGGTTGGTCAAAAGAGGGAAGCTAACACTAACAAATCTTCCAACAATTATCTAATTCTTGAATTGAGCGGCAAACACTAATAAGAGTAGTAGAAATAAAGCGTGTAATTCTTTTCCCTTCTCTTTAATTTTTTATCTGAATTCAGCTTTCCCTTCTGCATCTTTTTCCAATGAAAGATCTCTAATTTTAAAGACAAACAATTTAGGATGTTTTTTCTCGAACACGCGTCGCAGCTTCTTGGAGCTGAGCAGGAACATCAGCGGGAACAACACACTAAATCGAATCGCAAACAGCCTCTTGGAGCTAACGTTGAAAACCAACCTCTTCAGCTCTGCATGGAGGTGTATCTTTTGAAACTACATGAACTTCTCTCAAAAAAATAAACTACATGAACCTGTCCTTGGAGATGGACTTGCAGTACAGGAAGTTGTTGCCGCTACAGGCCTACAGCCGATGGAAGCACCTGCTTGAAGGCGACGACTCCTGGAAGAACTGCTCGAAGTAGGGAGCGACCATGTTACTGGATTCGGTCATGGGTGGTGAAGGTTCAGACAGACATAGCGTCAGCGTCCAACACAGCCAGGTCCACATATGTTTCCTCCGCCAAGCCTTCTGCGTCCGGGGCGCACAGCCGCGACCATGGCCAACCCTGAGAATGTGGTCTTATCGCAGACCAGCTTCATGGCGTGGGTTGCCTGGTGCTCGGCCACCTCGCCGTCCAACGCGGCATCCTGGGCCTGGAGACTTCGTGCGGCGGCCGAGAGCGCCTCGCGGGCGTGGGTTGGCGCCGAGCCTGGAGAGCCCACCTATGCGAACGCCGGGTCGCCCGGCCGGACAATGAGGTTGCCCTGTCGGAGATAGGGTACGGGATGAAAGCCGCTGGACGCGCGACGCCAGCGGGAGGCTGAGGGTGTCCGGAGGAGTAGGACGGCCGACGGCTGATCCTATGGGCTAGGAAGTTGCCGCACGGCGGTGTGGTGGAGCACGCACGCGGTCAGCGTCCTTTTAGATAGAATCGGGACGACAAGTAGGCAGAGGATATGCAAAGAAAATATTGTTTTTCCAATGTGCGTAGCTCGTGGCCCATCGGCCCAACAGTGCAGCGATCGGATGAGCCCAGGACCGCAGCTAGGTCTGACTGCGCGTTACGAAATACGGAAAATTTAATACCACCTCGACTAACAACACAGATGATCGGAGTGCGGGATGACGTTTGACGTACCAAACCAGCAAAACGTACCAAAATTCGGGAGCAAGAAACACTACTCGTATTATATAGTAGAGATATATATATATGATCCTTTATGTAGGGCAACCATAGGTGCAGGTCGACATGGAGACCGGACCTGATACTAACACTTTGGGCTCACGTAGTACGGTAGGATGGATCTTCCATAAAAAAAACACCTGGTCGATGGATATTTCCTAATTGGGGTATGACACGGTCACCTTCATCGGGAGAAAGAAATCACAAGATGTACAGACCGTTTCTATGACTTATGGGTGGCATATGTGGGTAATTATTGACAACTTTATGGAAAAATCCAATCTAATGACACACCAAACCGTCGGAAGCCTTAACGCTTTTATTATTAGGTAAAGATTAGCTTCGTTTCAATCGCGTACGTGTTCTCCTCGATATGTCCTCCTGGGGGCTGGATTAACAAGGTGTGCTCGTGGATGAACTCGACGGATTAACCTTCATCGATCATGTCATCATGGATCACGGCCACACGCGCCTCCACGGCCGGTCGATCACACTGTCATGTCGACACTGTCAAGATTCCAGTAATATATGGCTCGCTAGCTAGCAGTACCCGTCCATCACGTCAGCGCCGGGCGCCATTTACCTCTTTATAGTCTTTACCTGACCGGACGGCGTTGTCATCAAGCTCGCTCGATCAACGAGCTCCGACGATGCCGTCGCAGTACTACTACCGCCGCCAGCTGCTGGCGGTGGTGACCTTGGTGTCAGTGCATCTCCTGTGGGCGGCGCCACCAACGGCTGGGACACCGGCATCAACTACGCCGTCTGGGCGCAAGCCCGCTCTTTCGTCGCCGGCGACGTCCTTGGTCGGTATAGATCATGGCTTGATTAATTGCACCGATCTGATTGTTCTGATACGCGGTGGCTGGCCGGTGCATGCAGTGTTCGAGTACGTGAAGAACCGGCACAACGTGTACGAGGTGACGGAGGCCGCGTACCGCTCCTGCGACGCCACCGCCCCGGGCGCCGTGCTCGACACCTACACCAGCGGCTTCGACAGGGTCGTGCTCCCGGAGGCCAGGACATAGTGGTTCATCTGCCAGACCCCGCTCCACTGCATCGCAGGCATGAAGATGACCGTCAATGTCTCCGGCTCCGGGGCTCTGGCGCCATCGCCGTCGCCGGCGGCTGGAGCAGTCTGACGGGGCTGGGTGGCGTGGACCGACTTGGTGGTGCTCGGCGTACTGCACGCTCGATCTTGGTCAAACGGGCTAGCTAGTAGACTTGCTGTTTATGCATTGTCGTGTTCATTTCTTGCATTTTATTTTTTGACACTGCAGACAACTGAAGTCGGTGGTCGCTTCCCAAATCGGCATAAAGTGTGTTGTCCACTTGAATTGTTTTTGTATTGCTTCATAACTTTTTTTTTGCCTTATCTATCTGAAGGCAATTGCAATTGTTGCATTTAGATTGATTTGGATCCCTTGATGGGATTATATAGTACAAGGAGGTGACTTGGTAGTCAAGTAAAGAGATTGCAATTATGAAAATAAACTAATCAAATCTAATCCTCCTTGATTTCGGCTAGGTAGACGTGTCCTACACGTACACGTCTAACACCCCCGCAGTCGGAGCGGAAGCAACGCGGACGTTCAGGCTGGAGCGGAACTCGGTGAAGATAGTGGAAGGCAACCCCTTGGTGAAGATATCAGCATACTGGGAAGATGTCGGAACATGCAGAACCCGGACATCTCCAAAAGCAACCCGCTCACGAACAAAGTGTAGGTCAATCTCCACACGTTTGGTGCGTTGATGTTGGACCGGATTGGTCGAAAGGTAGACATCAGATATGTTGTCGCAGTAGACTACCGTAGCTCGCTGAAGAGGTCGATGGAGCTCGGATAGGAGCTGGCGTAACCAGCATGCTTCAGCAACAACATTGGCAACACCACTGTATTCAACCTCCGCACTCGAGCGGGAGACAGTGTGCTGACGTTTGGATGACCAGGAAACCAGATTATCACCAAGAAATACGCCATAACCAGAGTGGACTTGCGAGTATCGGGGCAACCAGCCCAGTCAGCATCCGTGTATGCAGTGAGTGATGCCGGCGACGAGCGGTATATCTGAAGTCCATGGTCGACGGTGCCACGAAGGTACCGGAGAATCCGCTTGACCGCATTGAGATGCGGTTCCCTTGGGTCATGCATGTACAAGCAGACCTGTTGCACTGCATAGGCGATGTCTGGTCTTGTGAAAGACAAGTACTGGAGAGCACCAACCAGGCTCCGATAGGCAGACGGATCAGCGACGGTGGCGCCAGCAGCTGAGAGCTTAGACTGTGTATCTACGGGAGTGGAGCATGGGTTGCACTCACTCATTCCTGCGTGATCAAGGATGTCAATGATGTACTGCCGCTGGGAGAGGAACATGCCAGCCGAGGACCGTGTAACAGCGACTCCGAGGAAATAGTCCAATGTACCATGGTCCTTGAGGGAGAACTCACGCTCGAGAGCCGTGATGGTTCACCGAAGAAGCTGCAGCGATCCAAAGACCCATCCGGCTTAAGCTGGTGCCGGAAAATCCACTTGCCAGTTACGACATTAGCGCCAGGCGGACGAGGAACAAGATCCCATGTCCGGTTAGTCTGCAGTGCACTGAATTCGTCCATCATTGCGGAGTGCCAATTTGGGTCCTTGAGAGCGCACTGGTAGCTCTTTGTAGCGGACTAAGAACATCAGCCAAAAGATTAAGGCGGTCAACAGGTTTAGACATGCCACGTTTTCCACGAGTAAACATGGAGTGAGTGTTGTCGGCGAGGGGAGGGCCGACAGGGGCTAAAGCCACTGGCGAATTTGGAGGAGTGGGTTGAGGTGTGAGAGGAGGAGTATGGGGTTCGGGTGTCGGCGGGGTGTTTGGCTCGGGTGGAATAGGTGTTTGCGGCATTGGTGCAAGTGGGGTAGGTTGGGAGGGCAGAATGATAGGATGATCATCAAGAAAGGAGAGATCGGTGGCAGTAGGGGTGTAGTGGATTGTTGGGCGAAAGGGAAGGTGTTTTCGTCGAATACGACATGGCGAGGGATTATTATTTTATGTGTCGCGAGGTCAAGGCAACGTTAGCCGCGATGGTTAGAGGGGTACCCGAGAAAAACACACGCGGTTGTGCGAGGAGCTAGTTTGTGTGGTGCTGTAGAGGATAGGTTAGGATAGCAAATGCAACCGAAAACTCGTAGGTGCGCAAGAGGTAGAGGGAGACCACGGAGAGCTTCGTAAGGTGTACGGTGTTGGAGGGTTTTGGTAGGGTGTAGGTTGAACAGAAATGTGGCAGTGTGAAGAGCTTCAACCCAGTAGGTTGGTGGCATGCTAGCTTGAAAAAGAAGGGAACGCACCATGTTATTAGTCGAGCGAATGACACGTTCGGCTTTACCATTTTGGGAAGAGGTGTATGGGCAAGACATGCGAAGGGTGGCGCCAAGGGATAGGAGAAAAAGGTGAGCAGTTTTATTGTCAAATTCGCGACCATTGTCACATTGGACAGACTGGATAGTTGTGTTAAATTGTGTAGAGACGTAGGCAAAAAATGTTTAAGAGTTAGAGAAAGTGTCAGATTTTGCACGCAAAGGAAAAGTCCAAAGGTAATGGGTGAAATCATCTAGGATAACTAAGTAATATTTGTAACCAGACACACTAGGAAGAGGTGAAGTCCATAAATCACAGTGGATAAGCTGAAAAGGACGCATAGTTTGAGTAAAAAATGTATCAAAAGGTAGACGAACATGTTTTCCTAATTGACAACATGGCACAGGTGATCATCGGTAGTATTTTTATTACAAGGAAAAGAAAAAACACTTGCTAGGTGCGACAAAGCTTGACTACTGAGATGTCCTAGGCGACGATGCCACAATGTTGAAGATGATGTGGTGGTGGAGAGGGCGTGCGCAGCGGAAGACGGCCACCAGAAGGGATATAGGTCGCCGGAACTATTGCCCCTGACGATCTCGTTCTTGGTGCGGAGGTCCTTCACAGAGAGACCAAAAGATCAAACTCAATAGAAACAAGATTATCAGTGGTGAACTTACGGACGGAAATAAGATTTTTTACAAGGTTAGGTGTTACTAGGATGTTATTAAGAGAAAACGAGTGATTAGGAGTAGAAAGGGTGGTGTGGCCAGTGCGAGTGACATGGGTATACATCTCGGGTACCCTACCATGAGGGTACCTGGCGCACGTGACGACTGAGGCCCAATATCGATGAGTATTCGAAGTCCAAAGACAAAGGCCCAAGAAGATGGAGTACCTTCCAAGATTAGACATAGGCATAGTCGGTTTAGAACTTTCCATATGTGTAAACTAGGTCGGTTAAGAACTCCCGAGACCCAGCCTACTTAAAGGCTGGGAGGGGCGCCGATCTAGGACCAAGCCATACTCGAACCACCAAATTCTTGCGAGATCGACATCTCGCCGGAGCCTCCCTGTAACCTCATAATCTCCACGATCAATAACAACAAGCAGGAAGTAGGGTCTTTACCTCCACCCGAGGGGCCTGAACCTGGGTAAATCTTTGCCTCTGCTTGTCAGCCGACGAAACTACCAACACTACCACGTTCTCTCCCCATAATCTCAACCCTAGGTCCTTAACCATGGGATTTGGTGAGGATACCCCTCGTCAATTGGCGCCGTCTGTGGGAAAGAATAGTGCTGGACTCACGGTTTCTTCGGTTCCATCGGAAGTCGGCGACTCGCCGATCGATCTACAAACGGCAACTCGCCGGCTGCGTCAACAAACCAGAACTCGCCAACTCAGGCGGCACACGGCAACTCGCCGGCTCACTCGACAAACGGCGACACGCCAGCTTCACCCGCAAAAAGTGCATCGGATCCTCTGATGGATTTCGAGCCGCACTCGCCAGAATTCCAGGAGGCCTTCTCCGATCTCGAGTCAGGTTTGGGTTTAACCGTTGGTTCGTTCAATTTTTTCGTCAACAAGCTTGGTGTGCAGGACTTGACGGATCCACGCCAACTCGCGACTTCCGCACCCGAGACTACATCGGCTGCGACCCCTTCGACTGCGGATCCATCTGCATCCACCATCGTCAACTCTCCAAGCTTGTCATCTGCATCAACCATGTCGACTCGAGAGATGAACAATCTCATCGACGAACTCCAAGGAGAGGACCGAATCAGCATACCCACAAACGATCCGAGCTTGATCTCTCACTCGAGGATACCTTCGACTGCGGGATCTCCTTCAGCGACTTCGACGAGCCCGAAACTCATATCGACAGCCACGTCGACTCCGAGATCTGCACCAACAACAACCTCGACTTCGAGATTCATAACGATTTCACCGACATCGAGATGAGCATAGGCGATGAAGGCATCGACAGCGAAATCCGTCCAGACGGACCACTCGATGGGCATATCGACTCCGACATGAGCCTAGATGACGACGTCGGGTCCATGGTGGGACTCGAAAACGCACACATACCCTCGGGTGATACCCCAGCAGGTCTACGTCGCCTTCGCCGCAGAATCATCAGAAGCTGCGGCCACCCGCAGGCCTACAGAATTCCCGTGCACGGTCACCATGCCGGACGGAGTTACAACTCTCACAATCACTGCTGAGATGGCAGCAAAAGCAGACAAAGTCATTAAGGAGTGCACAATGATGCCCATAGACGCAACACGGGAGGAGATGTTGACCTTCCAGTACTTCACCTGGCAGGAAACGCTTCGACTGCAGCAGATCAGAGCAACACTCGAAGAACGTAAAAAGCAAGCTAGCTTGTCGAGTGCGCAGAAGGCAGCTCTCCCTGAGCTCTACCGGGCAAGCAGACACAAGACCCAGATCAAGGTTGTCACACCTCTCGCCGGAGGAGAGGGCGGCACTCACCCGCAATCTGGGCAACTCTTTCATGACATACGACGCGGAAGGAGTTCCAGTACCCAAAACTGCCGCGGGTGCTCTCTTCACCGCCGCAGCATACCTCGAGGCTATCAAGCCTCCAGCTGATGACCCCAACGCAAAATTGCATCGCCAACAGATCAAATCACTCGCCTTAGCAGCAAAGGCTATACGCCAAATTCCAACAGCTCCAGGAGGGAGTCGAGATCGTGCCATCGTTGACACACGTCGTGAAGAGCATAATCGCAGTGGTCGCCGCCACCACTCGAAGGAAAGAAGCAGCTCGCGTAGGCGCAGGTCCAGGAGCAGATCACGTAATCTTATAGCAGCGACTCATACTCTGATCCGGAGCCTCAGTCACATGGGGCTTCATGCTTCACTCGACGAGTCCGCGAGACGCGGATGCCCAAAGGGTTCAAACTCACATCCGAACAACCCAAGTACACGGGTCGACAGGAACCTTCCGGGTGGCTAGAAGACTACACTGGCTGTTGCGTGCCAGCGCGGCAAACACCACAGCCATGCAATACATACGACTCATGCTCGAAGGCACAGCCCGCGACTGGCTCAAGGCCCTACCTTCATCAAAGTACGACTCGTGGGATCACTTCCCGAGACTTCATCAAAAACTTCGAGCCTCTATGTGAGCGCCCAAAAACATTTGAGGAGCCGAGCTTGTGTTCAACGGTCAGACGAAACGTTGAGGTCATACATCAGACGATGGACTGAGATACGTAACTCAGTCGGAGTAATTTCAGAAGATATGGCCATGGATGCATTCATAATGGGACTCGCCAGGCGAGACCTCAAAGAAGCACTTGGTCGCAAAAAGCCAACCTCTGTGGCTAACCTCTTGATGACTGCGACTGAGTGGGCAGACGGAGAAGACATGGCGCGCACACGTGGATCCTCACCCCGATAATCATGAAAGCGGCAGTCGAAGCCGCAGAGACTCATACAGAGATGACCGAAGGCGCAAACGTTCAAAACGTCACTACGACGACGACAGACCCGAGTTCATGGCGGCTGGGTTCTCCACACCCCGCAACGACCAAGACAGAAGCGACCGACGTCAGAAGATCGACGGGACACTCGAGACGATCGACGGGACAGTCGAGATGATCGCCGAGACAGTCGAGACCGCGGCCAACGCAGTGATAGCTACAAGAGGAAGGACTGGCGCAAGTCAAGATCCGGGCACAATCCGAGCGATCATTCGAAGAAAAGATGGATGCTGATTGCAGATTACACTGTACAAAGGAGAGGACGGAAAACTACGCTCCAATCACTCGATGAGAAACTGCAGGGAATTCGAACAAATGGCGTCTGATTACATAAATCTCAGAAAGGCAACAGCCGCACACGCGCCCGTGCCTCAGCCAAACAATGTGCCAGTTCTAATGGCACCACCTCCACCACCACAGCCTCATGCAGGCGGAAACATCGCGGGTGCCATACAACCTGTACCTCGGGTGGACGAACCTCAGTACCCTCCACCCCAAGGGCAGATGTACATGATACAGAAAGGTCGCCCTTCCAACAGGGAGCAAAAACTTCGCACTCGACAAGTAAACATGGCAGTCATGTCGCCTCCTGCTGTAACTGAATTCTTGAAGGGTTCTGAAACCGCAATAAGTTTCAGCAGAGAGGACCACCCTCCGTCGGTTGTTCGCCCGGGCACTCTGCTCTGGTACTCGATGCGCAAATTGGAGGCTACGCCATGTCCAAGGTATTCATGGATGGTGGCAGCGGCATAAACATAATCTTCGCAGATACGCTCCGCAAAATGAACAGGTCAGTCGAAAACCTGCCAAATCTCAAATACCTTCACGGTATCGTCCCAGGCAAAGCAATAAGCCCAGAAGGCACCATACAACTCGACGTAACGTTCGGGGACAAAACCACTTCAGGACAGAGTCGATTGAGTTCGAAGTGGTCGACTGGAAGTCACAATACCATGCTATACTTGGACGCCCGACGTTCGCTCGATTCATGGCGGTGCCACACTACGCATACCTCCAGCTAAAGATGCCTGGACCAAAAGGAGTAATCACAGTCAAGGGAAACTTCAAAAGTCTGACTCTTGCGACCGAGAATTCAGCAAAATCTCTGAGATGTTTGGCATGGAAGCAACGTTCGCTGATCTAGCGGTCTCCAACGACGAACACTTATGCCGGAGCACAAAAAGATGGCAGTCGACAGAGCATTCAACGCCACCAATGACACAAGGTCGCATCAGTGCACCCGACTGACCCGACCAAGACAGTCAATGTCTCGTCGAGTCTGCCTATCGCATAGGAAAGCGCGCTCGTCGAATTCCTCCGTGAGAACTGGGATATATTTGCATGGTGTCCAGCCGACATGCCAGGTATTCCCAGGGAATTCGCCGAGCACTCTCTACAATTATTTCCAGATGCTAAACCAGTCAAGCAAACAATGCGCCGTATATCCGGCCCAAAAGAACCGCAGTCGAAGCCGAGTCGACAGACTACTCGCAGCAGGTTTCATCAGAGAATCAAGAAGTCACAATGGGTGGCCAACCCCGTACTCGTGGAGAAGAAGAACACAGATATCCTTCGGATGTGTGTAGATTTCACGCACTCAATAAGTGTCCAAAGGATCACTTTCCACTACCTCGAATCGACCAGATCGTCGACTCCACCGCCGGGTGCGCTCGCTTGTCCTTCCTGGATGCTTACTCGGGTTACCATCAGATAAGGATGAAGGAAGAGGATGAAGAGAAAACGGCGTTCATAACCCCACTCGGGGTCTACTGCTACACCACAATGCCTTTCGGGCTCAAGAACGCAGGCGCAACCTACCAGCGCATGATGCAAGACTGCCTCAAGAAGCAAATTGGGCGAAACGTCCAGGTCTATGTAGATGACATCGTCATACAACAAGGGAGGAAAAACACTACTCGATGATTTGCGAGAGACGTTCGCAAACCTCAAACGCTTCCACATCAAGCTCAACCCGAAGAAGTGCACGTTCGGCGTGCCAGGGACAACTCCTCGGGTATCTAGTCTCAGCTCGAGGAGAAAATACAGGCCATCTTGACGATGCAAAGGCCTTCAAAGCTCCATGACGTGCAAAAGTTAGCGGGTCGAGTGCAGCACTCAGTCGATTCATCAGCAAGCTAGGCGAAAAAGCACTCCCGTTCTATCGACTGATGAAGAAAGCAGACAAATTCGAGTGGACGCCAGAAGCGAAGCAGCCTTCACGGACCTCAAGCGAGTCCTCACAAGCCCTCCAATCCTCGTCGCACCAAGGGAACGCGAGCCACTATACCTATATGTCTCGCAACTAACAGGGTGGTGAGCACCGTACTGGTAGTCGAACGCAGGGAGGAGGGACACGCCCAAAGCATACAACGTCCAGTCTACTACTTGAGTGAAGTGCTCTCCATATCAAACAGCGGTACCCGCACTATCAAAAGCTGGCCTACGCCGTGTTCATGTCTCAAGGAAGCTGACGCATTACTTCTCCGAGCACCCGATCACTGTAATCAGCACCTCAGGGATCGGGGACATCCTCACAAACCCCAACGCAACTGGGCGAGTAGCAAAATGGCTCATCGAGCTAGCACCAGAGACATCAAGTATGATTACCCGAAGGCCATCAAAGCACAAGTCTTACCTGACTTCCACACCGAGTGGATTGAAGCTCAGCTCCAGGAGCACCAGATGTGTCCAACTCATGGACTATGTACTTTGACGGCTCGAAGAAAAACGAAGGCGCAGGCGCAGGTGTCATCCTCATATCACCAAAAGGCGACAAGCTCCGCTACATCCTGCAAATGGGGTTCGAGTTCCCATCAAATAACGAAGCAGAATACGAGGCCCTGATCCATGGCATGAGGATGGCCAAAGCCCTCGGGTGCACTCGACTGATGATCTACGGTGACTCGAATCTTGTGGTGCAGCAAACAATGAAGGCCTGCGATGCAATCGCAGATAACATGATCGCCTACCGTGACCTGTATAACCTCATGGAGGGCAGCTTCGAAGGCTGCGAGTTGCGGCACATAGGACGTGAGAGCAATGAAGAAGCAGATAAGCTAGCCAACATTGGCGCGACTAAGCACCAGTCCACCTGGTGTATTCTTCGAGCGCATCGAGCACAGATCCATCAAAAAGAAGCGAGCACCTCCACATCAGCCGCACCAGCCAGAGCAAGACACCTAGCACAGAGGACCCCCAGTCGAGGTACTCCTCATGAGCCAACTTGGACTCAACCTTTCCTCGCATACATACTCCGCGGCGAGGTACCCGAAGACATAACAGAGTCAAGCGCGTGACTCGACGATCAAAGCATACACCGTCATCAACGGCGAACTATACAAGCGCAGCGTATCAGGTATGTTCCAACGTTGCATAGCATTTGAAGATGGCCAAGCCATCCTTCGTGATATTCATGCAGGTACTTGCGGGCATCACGCCAGCAGTCGATCACTCGTAGCCAAAGCCTTTCGCGCAGGCTTCTACTGGCCCACAGCACTCAAAGACGCGGAGGACATAGTCAAAAGGTGCATCGGCTGTCAAAAATTCGCCACAAAGCCGCACGCACCCGCATCGGCGTTGAAGACAATACCATTGGCCTGGCCCTTCGCCCAGTGGGGGCTCGATATGGTTGGGCCACTCAAAAAATCCTCCCATGGAGGGCATACTCACCTTCTGGTGGCAGTCGACAAGTTCACCAAGTGGATTGAAGCAGTCCTATCACAAGTTCGACTGCCACTACAGCAGTCAATTTCATAAAATCCATCATATACCGCTTTGGTGTGCCAAGTAGCATCATCACTGACAACGGTACAAACTTCACGGCTGAGGAATTCAAATCCTTCTGCAAAGAGCAAGATATCACGCTCAATTATGCATCTGTGGCACACCCGCAATCAATGGCCAAGTCGAAAAGGCCAATGGACTTGTGACGAGTGGAATCAAGAAACGCCTACTGGTGCCACTCAAAAGGGCTGCGGGTGCTTGGGTCGAGGAACTCCCATCGGTGCTTGGAGCCTACGCACAACACCCAATGCCTCAACACAATTTACCCCATTCTTCATGGTCTACGGAGCAGAGGCAATCCTGCCATCAGACGTAAGGTTCAATGCACCAAGAGTCGAAGCATACAATGAAGACGATGCAGATGAAGCACTCGAAGATGCAGTCGACTACTCGAAGAAGCACGCAACACGGCGCTAGCACGCACAGCTGTCTACCAGCAAGACCTCCGCAACTATCACAGCCGTCGACTGCGTACCAGATCCTTCGAGGTTGGCGACTTGGTGCTTCGACTGAAGCAAAAGAAGGTGCATAAACTTGCTTCTCCATGGGAAGGACCCTTCATCATCACCGAGGTCATTGGTGGTGGAGCATACAGACTGAAGCACGCGAAGACAGGCGAACTCTCGCACAATCCTTGGAACGTTGCGCAGCTGCGCCGTTTCTATGCTTAGATCGCTCAGTCGCACAATGTAATAGGCACATATGTCGGATGGCTGCAGGTTTCAGACGCGCTCTTTTCCTTACCAGGGTACCTAAGGGGACTGGAAGGTTTTTAATGAGGCGGCCTGCAGCCTAATATTCAAAAATGGAATATAGTCAATGATTCCTCATACTTCTCCGTGTTTACTACTCGCATAAATATTCGCACAACCTTAGTCTCACTCGAAGACTCGGGGGCTGTGCTACTCCAAAACGTGAGCTCTCGCTCCTTCAAACATAACACCCAGCCACTCGAAGACTCGGGGGCTGGGTCGTCAAAAAGATACAGAAACAAAAAAGTTGCTCAATAACATGATTTGACGCTTCAAACATCGCAAAAATTCACAGCCTCACTCGATACACTCGGGGGCTGTAGAATTCATGTTCTATACTCATAAAACCCCACTCGATACACTCGGGGGCTGCATACATACAAGTAAACAAATATGTACTAGTACAAGTGGCAAAATTTACACTCGGGGGCTGTTCCCTATACATAAATACCCTAATCTTCGGGTTCATCCTTGACTGGGAGAACAGGGCCCATAAGTTGCACATGATAGCAATCAACCAATGTCCTTGCATGATCGAATGTATCATCAAGATTCGACTGGGACAAGGATGATCCAGGCACGGGTGGACGTAGCTGTAAATTTGGACGCTGACTTCGGAGGTACGCCATCGTTGCGTTGGCCCCATCCACAAGCTTCTGGGTGATAAAGCCTCGGATGGCCCCGACACTTCGGAAAAGCCCGAGCAACGCGTGGATGCCTTGCGGTTGCGGCCCTGTTGGAAAAAGAACTTGTTGATGCGACTGAAGGCCGACCTGCATAACTCAAGCAGCATAGTGCTCCGCCACACTCGATCCTGCAGAGTCGCGAGTATGCGTGCTCGGTGCCTATCCAAGCGAAAGTGCTGACGACCAGTCGTGGGTTCATCAGTCGCATTGTCCAACTGCTCCTCTACAGAGCCTGCTCCGCCTGGAAGTCTGGAACAAAACCTGCAAACAACACAAGTTGGGTGAGCAAAAAGGACAGTACGACTTCTTGAGATAAGAGCAGTCATGCTTACACTCGAGTTGTCTGTTCACGATCTCCATTTCGCCAAGCACATACTCCTCTCGCTGAGTGGGTAGAGCAGGCCTAGCCCTCATCCTATCCAACTCATTGCGGGTACTCTCCAGCTCTTGCTCCAGTTTTGCAACTCGAGACTTCATATAACGCATTACTGCGGCATCGTTAGCCACCTGAGCTCGGGATCGAGTAGGAGCACGATGCCGCGCCGAGCTGGATGATGTGGCGGCTGGCTTTTTCTGTTCCAAACATCATAAAAGTTTCATGAGAAACTCATCACAAAGCTTAGGCAAGTAACAACACACAGCCTTACAAGCAGAATTATAACAAGGAACATAAATTCATACAAAGGTAGCAAAAGCACATGCATACTCGCATGGTCATAAGTTTAATTACAAGACATCAAAGGCGCGGCTGCCCTACTTCTCAGACATTGACTCTGACCTAGCCCTACTCGACGAGAGGCGACCTCTGCTGTCCGGCGCTCCATGGTGGCCATAAAAATTTCAGCCAACTTTGCGGCTGGCTCGTTCAAATGCTTTAGGGACACCAGTTTCCCGCCAGGCTTACGAGGGAAAGCAGACATAGCGGCTTCGAAGTCACCCTCTATCCCATGACCTAAAAGGAGTTTGAGGGTGGTCTCTGAGCCGCGTACCGTCAAAGTGCGAGCAAAGTTCGCCATAGTCGAAGTTCCCGGGCCCAGGACGTCTGCGAAGCCATCCACAGTCGAAGGAGGTCGGCTAGATGGGAACACATCCTTGAACACGGCACCGAGCGTGCTGTAGACTTGGCGAGTGCATCCTTGGCTTGGGTGGAGACAACATCCAGGTCGCCGATTGCGCGGTCAAGGGACAAATCGACACTCGATTGGTCTACAGGTGCCGGTGCACCAACAGCCCCTTCAAAAAAGCAGAAGTAACAGAAAATGTTATGTACTATTCAGTGGCAAAAAGACGTAGGCACAAAGTGAAAGATTCAACTCACCCCTACGTCTCGGGTGAGGCTCGCCAGGCGCTCAGCATAATTCTTCTCGCGCAAAGCAGCGGAGTCCTTGGCATCATCCAAGGCCTTCTTCGACTCAGCCCGCTGTTTGGCGAGTGCCTCCTCTAGCTCTTTAACCCGAGACTCAGCGGTTGCCTTGTCGCCTGAGATAGATGGCCAGATCTTATTCACAATTGACAAAAGCAAAGACAGATCAAAATACCTTCGCCTCCAGAAGCCAAACACACTTACGGCTAAGTTGCTCCATGGCTGCGCGCAGATCGTCCCTCTCTTGTTCAACCTGGACAAATGACTTGCCTGCTTCCACCAGGTTGAGGTAGAAAGGCTGTGTGCACATGAAACCAACATAAGCTATATGCAAAGTCCAAATTTGAGGACTCGACAGAACGACACTTACGTGTTCAACCCAAGGTGCATGCTTGGCAGCAGAAGTCCCAACTTGCGGAGTAGGCACACTCGCAATCTGGGTGGCCCAATTGTAGTGGTCGTGCTTGCTGCTTTCACAACCTCAGCCGCAACGGGAGAAGCTTCAGGCTGGGGAGTCGGAGCTCTCTCGGTTGGGGGAGTTGGAGGTCGCACAGTCTCAGCACTGCAGGCGATAAAGGAAGTACAACATAAGCAGACAATCAACATGCAGAAACTTAAGGTACAAAATGTTCAGACACATACCTGTGCTCTTCATCCTCCTCACTGTCGAGGTCGTCAAACATTGGGCCGCCAAACTGAAGCTCTTCACCCGACTTGGGAGGAGGAGCCGAACTCAAAGGACTCACATCCAAAGGAGCAATGTGGTCTTAGGAGACGCACCCGAGTCTCCATCATCCTTCAGCTCCTCCTCTTTTGCGGGTGAGCTCATAGAAGAAGACACAATTTGGGTTGCCCGACGACGCTTGCGAGTAGGAACCTCGCCCACATCATCCGTCGTGGCACGCTCCTTGTCCGTGCTTCTCCAGCCCCTTCCTCTTCGACCTCCTCTGTCGGGGATGTGGTAGCCGAAGGTAGAGGCGATTCATCTCCTCCCTTCGCCTCCACTGTCACCTCTGTTTCATGGGTTGGACCATTTTCGGGAAGAGGAGGAAGGGTTGAGGCAGTCGAGTGGCCCTGCATACAACATATAGTAGTCGAAAAGTTACAAAGATGCATAACGAAGTAATAAAAGGAGATCATACACTTGATGGGTTCACTAACCTCTGGCAAAGGCTTTTCAGCCGTGTAAGGATCAACGGGGCAGTCGACGTTGCAGGGCTCGCGGACTTCGTGCTGGTGATGAACCGCACGTGCGACACCAGCTCGTTCTTCGACAGCTCCTCCTTGCTCATTCGGGTGGTGTCGAGCGCACCCTCATACTCCCACATTGGGTGGGCGCGAGCGCGGAGCGGCCATACCGGCATCTTCACAAAGGTGGCAATCAGATGCACACCCGTGACGCTGTTAAGGAGCCCTCCAATTGTCTCCAGCAGGGGTGCTGCTTCTGCCACTTCTTCAGTCGAAAGCTCATGGTCCTAGGCTTTCGTCCTAGCGGCTATACCAGCAGTCGAAAATGCTGGGGCCCCATCCTGGTCGACTCGCATATAGAACCACCTCTTCCTCCATCCCTGCGCCAAGTCGACTGGCTTCAGGGCGAAGTACCGGGTGTCGTTGCGCACTTGGATCTGCAGGCCTCCGACTGGATAGGTTCGGCCGCCTCGATTGTTGGGCCGAACCATGAAGATAGACTTCCATAATGCCCAACTCGGAGCAACTCCCAAAAAACACTCGCACATCGTGATGAAACACGCAATGTGCAGAATAACATTCGGGGTGAGATCATGGATCTGCACCCGTAGACAAAAAGCAAACCTCGCACAAAATCATGGAGGGGGGAGCGAGAAACCCCTAGGCAAAAACTCCGCGAAACAGCGCGCAGATGGTCAGCTGGTCCGCCGGCGGGAGCAATCCATCCTCGCGGAACTTCTCGAGGTGGGCCGCCTTGATTGTTGACTTTGCCCAGTCACCGTCGCTCTTCTTGAGGTCGGCGGTGGCCGCAGATGTGCCAGCCACAACCTTCTTCCCCTTCACGGCGGCCGCGTCGGTCGCGGAAGCAGTGGTGGCAGAGGCTTTCCTCTTTGGCGCCATGGCGGTGGTGGCTAAGGAGAGCAGCAAAGCGCGAGCGTAGGAGCAATGGAGGCAGAGCGCAAGGAAGACGATGGAACAGGGGCGGCGCGCAGAGCAAATGGCAGGTAAAAAACAAATGCCAGCGCCGTTCCCCTATTTACTACAAGTCAAAAGCAATCACAGCCATTCAGATCCAAATCGTGCGTTACGCACGCAATCTGACGGTACACGTGGCAAACGCAGAGGGCAACCGTCGCCGGCCACTCCGCCCACTACGCACGTAAAAAGAGGAGCCATCATCATGCTTTCGGAAAAAGTGGGCCCGTATAGTCAAATAAAGTCCACACGGCACCGTCTTCGGTCAGCTCTGCACAAATGGGCCCACCTATGTGTCACGTCCCATCAATCGCAGCATAACGCATGCCACGCGTGTCAGAAATTGCAGTCGAAATAAACGTCATCCCTGACGTCATTGAAGCATCTGTTCAGAAAATGCGACTGCCCTGTTTGGTTTGGATGTGCATAAGCAATGTCAAGACAAAATTGGTCACTCGACCGTTCCTTCGACTGACGCATATTACTCCCATCGGGAGCATATCAAAAATTTCTTCGACTGAAGATGCTCAAAGAAAAAATGATTGAGATTATCCTCCATTACAAGCAATACATCATAATCTCGGGGGATACTCCCATCGGGTGCGCTGTCGCGCACCCGATAGAATTACGAAAAAAAGATTTCTTCGACTAACATATGCAGGATAAGAATATTTTGAGATTATCCTCCATTGCAAGCAATAAAGCACAATCTCGGGGGCTACTCCCATCGGGAGTGCTGTCGCGCACCCGATAGCATAACAGCAAATATCAGTCGACAAAGGACATGACTCGTCCAACAAAGTTCAAAAAACATACTCGAAACATTTCCGAGTTGTGTCCGTCGCAAATACCTCGGATGCTGCACGCATAGTGCAAAGGTAAGACCGCCGAACTTTTCGAGCTGGGCTAAGGACCGTTCCAGCAACGTCAATCCTTATACTTTCCGTGTCAGCAGACATGATGAAAAATCCCGACGGACGCGTTGGGTAAAATTCAAAGTTATACTGCAGATCGACTCAGTAAGACCTCAGCGGCCTAGTCGAATCTGACCAGTCTGTTCCAGATTCGAGTTCGGGGACTCGAGTTTGATTGAAAGCTAGCAAGGTTTTACCCGAATGTGTAGTTAACCAGTCCCGATCCGTCGAGTGTACTGGGCCTGCTAAGCTATTATCCTTGGTTTTCATAAGCAAAAATCACAGTCGATGAAATACTCGACATAGCCAACGTGTGCTATTCATACAGGAATTCCAATTATGATATATTGAATGCAGAGCATATGACGTGCACTTACGAAAGAGTCCATGCCCGATTCTTTGAGTCAGACAAGTACTCGGTGGCTACTGACATGGGTATACATCTCGGGTACCCTACCATGAGGGTACCTGGTGCACGTGACGACTGAGGCCCAATATCGATGAGTCTATTCGAAGTCCAAAGACAAAGGCCCAAGAAGATGGAGTACCTTCCAAGATTAGACATAGGCATAGTCGGTTTAGAACTTTCCATATGTGTAAACTAGGTCGGTTAAGAACTCCCGAGACCCAGCCTACTTAAAGGCTGGGAGGGGCGCCGATCTAGGACCAAGCCATACTCAAACCACCAAAGTTCTTACGAGATCGACATCTCGCCGGAGCCTCCCTGTAACCTCATAATCTCCACGATCAATAACAGACAAGCAGGAAGTAGGGTCTTTACCTCCACCCGAGGGGCCTGAACCTAGGTAAATCTTTGCCTCTGCTTGTCAGCCAACAAAACTACCAACACTACCACGTTCTCTCCCCATAATCTCAACCCTAGGTCCTTAACCATGGGATTTGGTGAGGATACCCCTCGTCAGCGAGTTATAGGAAGAGCATGACCGTTGCCGATGATAACATGTGGGTAAGGGGAGCTAGAGGGGAGGATATGTGAAAGGTTACCCTGATTGCCGGTCATGTGGGCGGAGGCGCCAGAGTCCATGATCCACTCATGCGGAGGTGGTGGTGCGAGGGACATGGTGTTGTAGGCCTGCATGAGTTGTCCTTGGTCGAAAGACGGTGGCGGCGCAGCATATGTCGGTGCAGGCATCGGAGTGGACAGTGGAGCTCCTTGCATCCAGGCCATGGGTGGCGAAGGCACCCCTGGTGGACACGGCGTGGACGAGGCAGCACCGTAGGCCCACGAAGACGGAGGCAACATCATTGCATGATGAGCCTGAGGCAGGCCGGGAGGCGGCGGGCGTGGTGGCGGACCGGGCCACATCTGGATAGACCCTGCCAAGGGTTTTGCATGGATGGCCATGACGCCTGCGAGCCCTTCCCAGACGTGTTGGAGTTTCCACCTCGCTGCTGAGGAGGGCCGGAGTGGAGGAAGCGGCATCGCGCCCCATATTGGCAGCTGCCTCGCTGCTGGAAGTTGCGGCATGGGTAGGGGCGGCGCGTAGGCGGCACGGTTTCTGTTGGACCGCGCGGTGGAGGAGGCGTGGGGGCGCCTCGGGCGACGAAGGCGGTCGAAGCAGGAGAAGACGGCTCGGACTGCTTCAACGTGAGTTCCTCGAGCAGAAGAGACGGGCGCACATCGAGGAACGATAGTAATGGGCGCTGTTTGAGGGTCAGGGTGCGCATGTAGGCAAGCCCAGATCCGAGGCCGCGAAGTGTGTTCTGCACGAGGCGCTTGTCGGTGATGGTTGTGCCCAAAGCGTTGAGCTCATCGCGAGAATCTTCTGCTTGCGACAGTAATCAGCCACGTCATGGACCCCTGTTGGAGACCGTGGAACTCTTGCTCGAGGTAGGAGGAGCGGGTCTCAGCGTTGTCGTGGTAGATGTTGGAGAGCCGCGTCCACAAGGCATAAGCAGGAAGTGGTGTGGTGGTGTCGACGATCATGGCAAGAAGCTCGGGCGTGACGGTGCTGTTGAGGCACGATCGGACGATGGCGTCGTTCCGACTCCACTGTGGTGTGGGATCGGTGGGGCACTCCTTCTCATCTAGATGGTCTTCTAGGGCATATTTCTCGACGGCGTCGGAGAACATGCCCCGCCATTGGAGGAAGTTGGAGGTGGAGAGCTCGAGGGTGACCGGAACGGCGGCGCGGATGCTGGGGAGTGCGGCCGCGAGCGCCCATGGGCTGCTTTGGCAGCGGCCTCGGCCGCGATGTCGGCGGCGGTAGGTTGTGACGGCGCCATGGGGAGAGAATCGAAACCTAATCTGATACCATGAAGGCAATTGCAATTGTTGCACTTAGATTGATTTGGATCCCTTGATGGGATTATATAGTACAAGGAGGTGACTTGGTAGTCAAGTAAAGAGATTGCAATTATGAAAATAAACTAATCAAATCTAATCCTCCTTGATTTCGGCTAGGTAGACGTGTCCTACACGTACACGTCTAACACTATCCACTCGCACTTTAGAAATTATCGAGACACCCTTGGATCGCGCTGCAACCATGCTTGGCTATGAGGTTACAAGACTTAATGGTAGTAGGCATTGGTTCATGCATGTTCGGACTCGGTTTTTCTTTGGAAAACTTTCAATCTATTCATCAAGTGTTAAGCCAGTACAACGAAACATGAGAAACAATAGACATTACATGCATGTCCATAGACCACCTAGCGGCGGTTACAAGTAGTGTAGCAAGCTGAAAGTGCACAGTTGTTATCACCCCTCCCTTACTAGAGCACGAACTCCCATTTAAAGATGAAATAACAAATCCACGCTTTGAGGCAATATCTAAGATGACTGACTTTCATATCAGCGACTTCTATGAGAGAAAAAGAAATGCTTTCATCTATCATGATGAACTCGAAAAGTGTGGAAAGACTTCCACTATGGAACCAGAAGATTAAGTTTAAGAGTTTGATTAAACGCTCTGATTGCACTTTTTTGTGCGAGGAATAGGTAAAAACGTACCTATGGCAAAAGCTCAATTCAATCTGGAATAAGACAATAACATAGGAGGAATAGGTCAATTGTTTATGTTTTTTTTGTTTGAGGGGAGGTCTAACTGGTTAAGTGGTACTGCATGGGGTCTACGTGGGTCCCAAAGGTAATTAGGCCTCCTGGCCAGCAGGAATAAATCCGGTTTCTGTGGTTAAATTTAGCCCATGAACACCACAGAAAAAGCCCAACACTGCGACTGTAAGCGACATTTATTATACTAGAAAAGAAAAACTAAAGAGAAGCGATCTGAAAAACAGAGCTAATCTTGGATCGGATTATGCGGCCCTCGTGCTCTGCTCTGCCTTTCTATCACCTCGATCTTCTCCTCAGGTTAGCACGTGCTGGACCACGTTCTTCCGATCCCTAATCGAGATTAATGTCTGCAGATCTCATTCTCGAAAAAATGTCTGCAGATCTTGCTTAGCACTGTTCTCAGGTCAACCGTCTCACCTGCCTGATCCCATCTCCATTGCATGCGTGCAGCTGCAACTAGATCAAAGGTAGTACCACCTGCCACTAGCAGCATAAATTCTGAATCCTAATAGATAGCGTTAAATATGTCTGATCGCAGCATCTTTTCTCTGAATTTGAAGGTCTTTTTTCACTTAGTCTTAAACTTACAGCTTCTGAAGATACAATCATCAAAAACCATCTTGTAGTGCCGCATTCATCAGTCGATGCAGAGGCAGGGGATTCCCCCTTTCGAAAAAAATCAGAAACCATCTTGTGTTTGTACATGAAATAACATACATATTTGTCCAGGAATATATGAACCATACCTGAACATACATTCCTGATCACACCATCGTTCTTTTGTATTACAACACTAGGTAACAATTTTATCTTTACTTAAAGCTAAGGTTTCTGAATATACAACCACTGCGGAGCATCAATTATCTTTTCTTTGTATTGGGAAGAACATAAGAAATCAATCCATCTATATTTTCGGAAGAAGAAGAAATGAAGCAGCAATGCTTGTTCAACCAATTTTCGGTTGTTCTCAGAATAATTCTTATCACTAAACATGTCTGAATACAACATGTTTTGTTACATCCCATACCTACAGCTACAGTCCAGTGATAAAGGAAACTTGTGCTCCCTCGCTGGAGTCTGGACCCTCAATTCTTCCTTCAATTCCTGAATACAAATACATTTTTTGAAGAATCTCTTCTTCCTCTGTTTCGACGAATCAGTCTTCCGGTTCCAGCCGTCTCGATCCTTACAATAGTCAGGTTCGGCGCCGGAAAAAACTTATTGCCACTACTGACCATTGCATATCATCCTAGATCTCTATGAAGAATCAAAGTATTAGTCATCTTCCTCAGGTGTACCTGCCAGTCCCATCTTGCTGATGGTACATGGCACAGATGCCATTGCCCATTGCCACTGAGCTACTTGCTGAAGGTCCCCAGGCGACACTGCACAACAGCAAACTGGAAAAATACCTCAACAGCCAATGAGCTTTTTCGCCATCCAAGCGGACCTTCGCGTGATCAAAGATCTCCATGGCCTTCCACAACGATAGATGGCTAAGCCCCTTGCTTGCAAGTCAGTCACTGCGGGGTTCTCACCATTTTTCAATCAGAGCTCTTCACAGTTAAGGCAAGCAGCCTGCAGACTGTCATGTGCTCTGAAGAATCCGCGTGAGTTCCTCTTTCGCTTGCAGAAGAACCACTGGCTTCCCGAGGATGCCGTTGATCCCGGACTGCGCGCACTTCTCCCATGCGTTCTGCTCCGACGTCATGGCCATCACGAAGGGCCACCGGCCGCTCCGATACTGCCGGACCCTTGCGGCGACATCCAGGGCGTTCACCCGCGTCATTTCGAGGTTTACAAAGACAACCTGGTACGCGGACGAGGAGGGGCCGACCGAGTTCAGGAACCCGGACCCCGAAGGCAGCGAGGAGACCACGCAGCCGAGCTTCTCCAGGAGTTTCCGGGCGACGACCATGTTGATGTCGTCGTCGTCGATGAGCAGGACTTTCAGCCCTGTCAGCTGGCACGACGGCGATGTGTATTGCTGCTCGAACGATCCTCCTCCAGTGGTACTGGACGACGCGAGGGGTGGCTGAAGCTGGAATCTCAGGACCAGGGTCATGCTCTCTGGGAGCCCTTGCCCGTCAAGAACTGCCCATATGTTCCCTTGCATCATCTGAAGGTATTACAAAATTAAAGAACACCAGAATCTCAGTTACTTGTATGCTCTCAGATTTTGAACTGAATTCAAATGAAGTTATGAAAATAGACTATGTGGCAATACCTGCACAAGCTTTCTGCACATGCTGAAGCTAAGCCTGAGATCAAAGCCCTCACCAATTGGCTTCCGTAAGAACTGTCCCGGTGATGACATCGAGTCGGAGCTCTGCTGGCTCTTCACCCCGATGACAAACTTAACCGACGAGTACCCACTGGAGTAGCTTGGCCTCCAAGGATCCCACCTCTGTCCACGACTGTCATCTGTCAGTTCGTCATCAGCGCGTACCCGAAATGTGACATGCCCCGAGTCGATCCGACTGATGAGATTGCCGACCATGTGGAGGATGACATGGAAGATCCTCCTCTCATCGCCTATGACAAGGTCAGGCAGTGTATTCTCGACGTGCACCGCGAAGCCGAACCCCCTGAAGTCACAGAGACACCTGGCGACGCAGGCCGCGTCCCTGATCATCGAGTGCAGGTGGAATGCCCGCGTCTCCAGGGGGAAGCGCTCTCGGTTTGTGCCGGACATCTCCATGACGTCGTTGATGAGCGTGGAGACGACGGTTGCTGTCCGCGCCATGGTGTTGACGACGAGCTTCTGCTCGGGTGCCAGGGCGTCCTCCTGCACCACGGAAACGAGACCCTGGATGGTTTGGATCGGCCGCCGCATTCCCTGGCTCATGACGCGCTGGAACGCGTCCCGGGCCTCGTTCGCCATGAGCGTGTCCCGCTTCGCCTGCACCAGCTCGCGGTTCTGCTCGGCAAGCCTGTCTCGCATCGCCTGCGACTCCTCGAGCAAGGACGCGTGCGAGAGCGCGACAGCCACCTGGTCGGCGACCACCTCGACGATCTCAGCTCGTGAGTGCCCCAGTTCTTGCCGCTGGGAGGCACGAGCACCAGCACGGCATAGCTGGTCTGGATCACCTCCGGCGTGCCGCCCTTGAAATCGGACACCTTGAGCATCGGCATCCGTATGGCTGCCACGGTGCCGGTGTCCTCCTTGCCCCCACCGCTGGCAGAAGCGAGCGCCGAGTCGTCGCCGAGCAGCTTGACGTCGTCGCTCCTCCTGACATCGACGACATCGGCATCGTCCACCGCGATGGTGATGCCATCGACGGCGCCGCCACTCCGGCGGAGCTCGTGGGTGAGGTGCATTGCGGCCTTGTTGGCGGCGGGCATCCAGACGGCGCAGTTGGTGAGGCCGAGCACCCTGGAGAGCTCGATGAGGGTGGTGTAGAGCACGGTGTGGCGGTCGAGCGACTTGCGGATCTCCTGGGTGAGCATCCGGACGTGCCAGCTGGCCTCCTCCTGCTGCTTCATGAGGTCCACCTCGCGGTCGAGCTCGCGGGCCTTGATCCAGAGCAGGCTCTCCCGGACCTTGACCCGGAGCAGCTGCGGGATGAGCGTGAGCAGCGTGATGGCAGTGAGGAAGGAGACGAGCGCGGTGAGGAACTTGGCGGCGGTGAGGAGGAGGACGAGCGCGAAGGTGTGGGGCTCGTAGGTGAAGGCGGTGAGCAGGTGGGTGAGGCCGCAGAGCACGATGAAGGCGCCGAACTGGACCAGCACCCACCGGAACGGGAGCAGGTGCCGGAGCCCCGCCACGAAGTAGAGGATCTCGAGCGGGATGGAGAAGTAGGCCGCCGCGATCAGCAGGTCGCTCACCTTCTGCCACCGGAAGATGTTCTCCATGGTCCAGAACCCGCCGCCGCCGCCGCTGCCATCGCAGCTGCAGTGCGGGTACTCCACGTCGTCGCCGGCCGCGGCGGCGAAGGCGGGCGCGAGGAGGGCCAGGAGCAGCGGCACCATCCTCCGGCGGTGCGCGGCTGCGCATCTGAATCTGGGAGGCACCATCCGGTCCAGCTGCGCCCACTCAAGCAGGCAATCTCGTCAGAGACAGAGCTGCGAACTGGGCCCAGTTGAGGAGGAATAATGCGAAATTGGAGAGCATACCATGTGACGAATTAGGGGCAAGCTCCTCTTACAATCTTGGCAGCATTGGAGCCCGGCTGCATCCAAGTGGAAAAGCGGAGATTAATTAACGCCGCTTAGTCTGAAACGGCGCCGGCGGCGGCGCCTCTGACCAAGGAGGAAGAAAAAATCCAAACTTGGCGGCGGCATCCAAAGCGTCAGCAGCCCCGCATCATCTGTATCAAACAGAAGAGCCAAACCATTTCAGTTTCCGCGATGGAACGAGTCAAGAAGATTCAATCGGGACTGGGACAAGATCGAATCCATCCGTGCGCTGGACACTCGTCCTGCACTAACACGAGCAGAGCAGATACTGCTAACCAACCAACTCCCTAGCATTCCTATCCTCCAACTAGACCGAATCCAGCAAAAATGAGATTAATCACGGATAGAAACAAGAAACGCTACCTCAAGTTGAACTGCAATTCTTGGCCGGAAGAAGCACGGCGATCGAATCCCGCGGGAGAAGAACCACCAGTTCAGTCCTGCAGCAAGCCAGCAAGAACATCAATTGGCGGGAGAGAGAAATCAAATCGATCCAGGAATGAACCGAACAATCGATCAATCAATCTTAGTGGCCACGTATCGTATCATGCCTACCTGAAGAAGAAAAGAAGCGAGGTCAGTGAGAGGGCGCCATGAGAGTGAGAGGGATCCACCTGACCTGAGGAGTTCTGTGGCGGTGGTGGGAATGGGAAGGAGGAGGGCATTGGGTTTGGCTGGCTGGCTAGTCGCGGAAGAAACCGAAGAAGCATCGGCAAGTGGGAGCGGAAAAGAGAGGAGGAAGCATCATCGGTGGATGGGTGGGGGATTGGGTCCTGGATTTCCCCCACTAATTCTAATCAGATCAAATCAGTCTTGCCCAGCTGCTGATGATACTGCTGCTGCACACGAAACTGAGCGGAGACCGCTGTGCAGCTTGCAACAAGAAAAGATGGATTTTTTACACACGGAGACCCAAGCGTATGTAGCTGAGAAATGCTGTCTCTCTGACCCAACAGGTGGAGTAGGATGCAAGTGAAGTGACTGGCTCTTTTTGTGGCATCCACTCTTTGGAAATACTCTCGTGTCTCATACAATTTTCCCTCGTATACAATATACATATGGATATCTAGTACTCCCTCCGCCTTCTAAATAATAGTCTTTTTATTTTATCTTCATTCATACATATATATAGGCGTGTTTTAATGTGTTGATTAACTCGTTTCAGTTTGTATCTAGTTCACATTAAAATGTTCAAAACATTATATATTTAGAATGGAGAGAGTAGGTATGTATAATTCTTTTTGTAATACCTAATTAGAGCATATGTTGTCATTTTCGTGTAGACCAAAATACAACGTATTTTCCAACAATATTTTACAGGTTCACAGAAAATATTTAATGTAGTCCGACAAATAATCAGATTATTTGAAACCTTTAAATATGTTATCGTTGTTTCAGAAAAAATAAAGAGCTACATATAGCTTAGGTACCACATGTGCATACTCAAGACTAAAACCGCTATGATAATATAAAAAAAAACTACATGACGATACGTGAGTGACCTTGTCGAGGATGCACGTAACCAGATTATTACAAAACCAAAACAAAGGGAGGAACTTTGTTTTTGTAAAACGGAGTGAGGAACTAAATAACGTGCATATGTACTAGTACAATAATATTCCTCTGTTTTAAAATTTTAAAACGTTCCAGCTAAGAGTGAAGAGCTCCAGTGATCTTGCTTGTTTTAAAAAATTAAAAAAATATTTAAAAGTTTCAAAAAACTGAAAAAATCATACATATTCTCAATTATATATCCTACAACCGTGCAAAATTTCAATGAAAAATACTTAACGTTTTGAGCTACACAAAATTGATAAATATATGGATCTGATTATAATGAACAATATGTAGTTTCAAATTTCCGACTTTTGTCGTTTTTGTGTAGCTCACAACATAATGTATTTTGGATTGAGATTTTGCACGTGATGAAATATATCATGGAGAACATGCATGATTGTTTCGTTTTTTTTTGAATTTTTAAATTTTTTGAAACAAGCGAGATCACTGAAACTCGGGAGCCAAAAACAACTTTCCGTCTAACTTTTCCATACTCTTATATATACGCGTTTAAATATGTTTGTTCACTTATTTCAATCTGTTTCTAGTTTACATTAAAATATTCAAAACATTTTATAACTGGGTACAAAGAAGGTAGATAGGGGAGTAGCAGATCCCCACGCCAAGGGGAGGAGAACCTAGACACCCGCTGCTTCATTTTCCGTGAAATTTCACAAAATTAACCCTTTTATCAAACTTAAGGAAAAAATAACTTTTTTCCGAAACTATTTTCAAATCTGACCCTTTTGCATAGCGCCCTACCACGGGTCGCTACACTATACGTTATAGCGACCCGCAACAGGTCGCTATGGTGCTGCCAGCGTGGCACGGCGGGCCCAGAGGACCAAAGGATAGCGACCTGGATCGGGGCGCTATGCTACATACCATAGCGACCCACCTTGGGTCTTTATGCTTTTTGTATTTTTTAAAAGCATGCGAGCACCGTAGTATCAAAATTTGGTGAAGTGAAGGGATACCGCTGTGAGCCGGGGCGCTACCCTTTGACGCATAGCGAACTGCGGGGAGGCGCTACACCTCGTCTCTGTGATCCATCAATGCTCATGCCATTGCCTCATGTTCTTCAAATAATCACAGGAGCGAGCATCAAATGCCCTAAGAATAACAGTAGAAATCTTGTCCACCCATTCTGATCTGAACCCTTTTAGATGATCTATCTCTTACTGGAGTACACTCTCACCTTCACCAACTAGAGCTAGGTTTTCCATTTCAAGAAATAACATATCCTCACACCATTACGTCAACGTGGATTCAGCGTCCCGAGCTGCATTAACGGTCTGTGACACTTTGATCAAAGCATCATCATCAGCCAAAGCAGTTGGCCCCTCTGCTTCTTGACACCTCTGAAACATGAAACCAAGTAATTCTGATATTATCGGTGACGCATAACTCCTAATGAATTCTTCCCTTAGTGGAATGCTAGGAATAAGTCTAGAACGATCAATTAGTAAAGATAAGCCCTGCTGGAGAGCACCAGCTATTGCTGGAGGTTTGTAGTCATCAGATCCATACTCGAGTATTGCTCTTTCAGTTCTCTTAATCCAATTTATCTTGTTCTGCACTGATGCTTTCAGGTTATCAAATATCTCTTTCGCCAAGTATGTAGACAAGGCAATAACGATTCCTGAAATTCACTCCTCTCTGCAACTATACCTTATAAGATTGGCCTTATCTACAAGGGGTTGTAGTATCTCATCCATGGAATCAACAAAATTTCTTGTTATCTTATAAGCAAGAGCAAATATTCTCAACCCATTTTTGGAGTAAAGAAGACGATGAATTTTTTTATACTACGGTGCTATCCCTTCACTTCAAGTACGTACAAATTGCTGCATACAGTAAAGAATAGATCCAATAGCAACATTCCGGCTCACAACGGTATCCCTTCACTTTACTAAATTTCGATACTACGGTGCTCGCATGCTTTTAAAAAATACAAAAAGCATAAAGACCCAACGTAGGTCGCTATGGTATGAAGCATAGCGCCCTTGTCCAGGTCGCTATCCTTTGGTCCTCTGGGCCCGCCGTGCCACGCTGGCAGCACCATAGCGACCCGTTGCGGGGCGCTATAACGTAGAGTGTAGCGACCCGTGGTAGGGCGCTATGCAAAAGGGTCAGATTTGGAAATAGTTTCGGAAAAGGGTTATTTTTTGCTTAAGTTTGATAAAAGGGTTAATTTTGTGAAATTTCAATAGCTAGTACCTTGTAGTACAACAATAACACCCAAGCACCAGTATTTCCTGAAATAATTATTTTTCAAAAGAAGCACGAACGGTTTTTCTCACCGAAGGAAATTAGAAACGAAACTATACATGTAGCAGCAGTACTGGAGTACATGTACATCCGTGCATACGTACAGTTGGATTGGACAATGGGCATGGCATGGCGACGGAGTAGCTAGCTAGGACTCGAGCAGATCGGCCAAGAGCTGGATGTACTAGTCAGGTTTCAGTTCATCTCCCCCATGCTCGGTCTCTGTCTGTGCAATATTTATTTTAGTGCGTACGATGAGAAAGAGTGACAGAGCTGGATGCAACACTCTGTTTGCTAGCTTGATGGTCGAAGTCGATGCCTAGAGGTTGAGAGTGATCCCACGCCTTGTATGATTCCACGACACCACTTCTAAAAATTCAAAATTTGAAGTTAAAAGAAACCAAACAAAGTTGTGGGTGTTCAGAAGTTGTGCGTTTACTATTCCTAGAATTTGCAGAACCAAATTAAAAATATACGCATAGAAACAAAAATGACAAATCCAACATGAATAGTGTCACAAAAAGACAAATGAAACTATTCACGTAATAATTTGTCTTTTTTATTTCTCTGTGTATATGTCGAATTTGGTCCTGAAATTTAGGAAATGTAAACACACTTCTTGTGAACACCTAGATTTTTTTCTCGAATTTTTTTGACACTAGCAAATTTGAATTTTCAAGAATCGTATCATAGTATTTTAGTGTGCATCTTCACTCATCATGTAATCTATATTGAAATATCGAAAATATTTTATAGTAGAACCTAAATTCAAACCACATGATACTGTTTTCATATCTCTACAAGATTCGGTGCCCATACTGGCGCCTAGCAGGAGTAGTTTACATCTTTGAAACCATGGGATAATAAAAGAACCCTTCAAAAGTTGTCCTAGTAAATACTCTACTAAAATGATAGTAGTACGATTCCCTAAAATTGAAAAACGTAAGCAAATCGAAAAGTGCGACGCCACGGGAACTCTGCCGCGGTGGGCCCACGCCAAGAAGAGGTGAGGAGAACCTGGACGAAGCCCCTTCACTTTCCCGTATCCTCTGTGAGACAGCTACCTGCATACGTACACTCCACCACTTGCTCCAAGACGATACGACGATGGCTTGCCGGCCAGCGTTCCACTTCGCATATGCCAGTCACCCTCACTCACTCAAACCTCCATTATTTGTTTCAAATAAAATAGAAACAATCACAAATCCGCGCCAATGACGAACTACTCTTTTTTGAAGTGGAACTGATGAACTTAGTACTATAGAAGCAGCAGATTGATTAGAAGGGCATGTCACTGCTCCCTGATGTACGCATGCGTGCGGCGACTGCAAATGGATGGTCAAAGGCCGGCTAAGCTAGCTCACCATCGCAAATCATTGCCTGTTCATTTCTTTAAGTATTATTTAGATAATCTTCTGTGCAAAGAAATGCCTAGAAGACCTTAAGAGCTCGTTTAGCAACCCTCATTTCATTTCATTTCATTTGGAAGAATTCCAAATAAAAGAACACTGATGCTAGCATTTTATTTCGTTTGCGACAGGGTTAGGGATACAAGTTGACAAAACATATCAAGACAATTTATGAAATTCCAATTGAAATGATGTTGCCAAATTTCATGACGAAAAGAAGATTTCTACCAACCAAAACCAATGGTAGGCAGGCACCTGGTTCTTCTTAAGAAAGTCTGACCATTCTTATTCCTTGTGTGTAACTGGACAACGGTGCTTTTGGACCAGGTACTAAAATGGCTATGTCTGCTACTTCCTCCGGTTCAGTTTCGGGGCTTACATGTATATCTAGGTCGTCAATTTTATCAATATAATATAAATTATATAACAAAAATTATACCATTTGAAAGTAAATTGAATAACACAAAATTATACCATTTGAAAGGACAACATCTGAACTTTATAATGGTATATATTTTCATATAATATATATCTCATATTATGTTGACCAAATTAGCGATATTGAGATACCCGTATGCCCCTGTAAACTGAACCGAGGGAGCAGTACTATATTTCTGAAACTGAAAACGTAAAGCTTGACGCCACGGGCACTCACCCCTTCTCTAGAAACCTCCCACCGCCCCCGTTGAGAGTCGCCTCCTCCAGGCCGGGTCCTCCCGTCGTCCTCCCCGCCGGAATAGCCGGCCGGAGATGGACTAGGAGAGACGCCGGAGTAGGTTCTGTACATATTAGGTGTAGATCTAGGTTGTTTGGGCGTCATGCTCGTCTTGCCTCCGTGGCATCTGGGAGTAGGTCGCCGGAGTTGAGCCAGATCCGGCGCGCTCTCGCCCTTCCCCTCATCGCTGCTCCTCTCCGGTGGCAGGAGTCGCAGCAGGTGGTGGTCGGACAGCGGGACATCTCCGTCAATAAAGCTCTTCCTCCTCTCCCCCTTTGCCTGATGCAGTCGCTGGCAAGCGGCGACAGTGCTTCAAATCGTGCCTGCTGCTGCGCTCTTCCGAGGTGGACGAAGCAGCGGAGGGCCGGTTCTGAGGGCGATTTCTTCAATAAGCTCGCCATGTTTCTGAAGATTTGCTGTGTGGAGGAGATGGTGGTGGCGGGCTGGCGATTCTTCCTCAGCCATCGAGGTGATGGAGTTGGAGATCGAAGGTCCGAGGCTCCCCTTCGTTCTGCATGGCAAGGTGCTGCTATTCTTCTCGGAGTTCATCAACCGAGGCCAAGTTTTGCCGAGGTTATCAATGGCTTTTGGGGCCACTCTGCGCTGTGGTGCCTGATGCACTGCAGCTTCTGCAACCTCCAGGCCGGTGTGCCATCAGGGAGGCCCTTCTGCGTCTCTGTCACGGCGCTCCTCGTCAGCCCGTCGCCAAGTGGTTTCGTCCCCGGCGACGTCGCCGATGGCCGTGATGTTGAGCGCTTCTTCGTCCGCGGTGAAGAAGGACTGAATTGCTGTTTCTTCACTTTTTGTAGGGTCCTTTTTGTAAAAGCTGAGGACTTGGCTGTAATTTGCTTTTTTATGAGGTCCTCTTTGTAAGATGTAATCCCATCGCTTAAATGCAGCACTGGACCCTTCGGAGTCCTTCTTCCTGGTTCAAAAAAAAAAAATCTGGTGAGGAGAACCTAGACATCCCCCTTCCCTTTCCCGGATCCTCTGCGACAGCGACCTCCCTGCCTATACAACCCAAGAAACTATAGTTAGAAAATCATTTCCGAATTTATGAAACTAGTACAGCTCTATTCTGCACTACTCCATTCAGAATCGTCACCGATTGCAGAAAACCGATTTTTCTCACCGATTGAAATAAGAAATACGTACTAATCACTTAAGTCTTAAGCAGCTGTAGTACTAGTATTCCATGTCAAGAATGCGTCCAAGTGCAGTTGCACTTGACATGGCACGGGTACCAGCTAGTTCCACTAGATCCGGCCAGGAGCAGAGCGGCTGAGTGTGACCATCAATCGAAAGGTTCATTCATCCCCCTTGTTATTTAATGTGTACGACGTTCGATAAATATATTGATTCGTACATGCCTGCGTGCCTTCTGCCATTCCTATCGATCTTTTACAAGTATACCCCTATGCGCTTTATATTTTTCAAAAAAACAAAACATCCCTTCAAAAAAATATATATACCCCCAATGGATAGAAAATATATTTCTAGACATGTTACATGTGATGATGTGAAGATACATCCACATGTGCTGTATAGCAAGTTAATTAAATTGAAACGGAGGGAGTACATGGCTGTGTGCCTGTGTTCGTTCTGCCATTCCTATCAATCTTTTACAAATATACCCCTATGGGTTTTCTATTTTCAAAAAACAAAACATCCCTTCAAAATATATAAATACCAAAAGTATGCGGAAGCTGACAAGAGGACACGTGGCACATAGCACCTTCAAAGCGTGTGACACGTACCACATCTTGCCATCTAATTTGGCATAAAACATATCCCGCCATCCCAGTTGGCAGAAGGTTGTGGGCCCACCTATGCGTGAGGGTGAGGCGGGGAGGGGGAGGAACCTAGTGAGCGCACAAATTGATGACTAGGGGGCACAACACCTTCCTCTAACTTTTTTTTTTTTGAGAATTCCTGGTCTTTTACAGTACAGCTGTAGTATCTGAACTCACGCACAACTCACACACACACACTCAACACCACACGCACGCCACCTGTGCGCAAGCTAGACCTAACTAGACTATACTGAGCTTCTGAGCCCCGTGAGCCTGGACCTACCGGGAAACCCCTGCGGTGGTGGGTACACCACAATACCTCTGACTGAACCACGGTGGAACTGACCCAGAAGCAGACACTGTTCACACGAACAGCACCGCGCGAGCACTGTTCACGTGAACAGTGCCGCGCAGGTGAGACGCCCGGGGAAATCGATTCCGGGGAATCGAACCCGCGAGCGGGCTGCCAGCCACTGCTGGAACAGCCAACGCGCCAAGCGCGTTCCTACCCTTCCTCTAACTAGGATGGCAAAATGTGCTTCCCACCAACTTGTATGGCGTTCGCCTTTTCACCCAATGGATTGTCGGATCATGCCACATGTCGTTTGGTCAGCTTCCCGCAATGTAATCATTTAGAGGGACAATTACAAAGCGTGGAAAAATATATTTGTAAAAGAAAACTTCCACCCACACAAGTTATTCTATATCCATCCAAATTCCCAACTCGTATACACGTAGTTTTTTTTGATAAAGTGAGCTTTATTATTAAAAAGTTTTAAAATTACATGGAATAATCCTCACTTCTAATATAAAATCGCAATCCATGTGAGGACAAACTACTCCTTTTTTTTTTTGAAGAAACGATCACTAAACTCCTGTAGCAGCAGCCAGCAGATTAATTCAACTATGCATGTCACTTCGAGCTGACGGATGAACGCGTAGTCGCCTACCTCATGAAGCTAGCTACAATTAGTGCCCAACGGATGGTGAAAGGCAAATGCCGGCCGAGCTCAACATCGCCATCCATGCACGCAGTACGCAACACGGAAAATGTATGTGGTTTCCTGTTCATCTATATGGACATTTTTTCCTTCAGATAATTCGCTCAGCTCTCTAACGATTTTCATGGTTAACTTTTCAGATATTTCGGCCGTCCAATCAATGAGGATAACAGTAACACGACCGGTCGACGGCTACGTGATAAGAAAGTGTTCATGGGCAGATGGCAGAAAAATACAGGGAATAGAAAAAAAAGGAGGGGAGCTGTCTCGTTTCTTCCATTCCATGGGCTGCACAAGGGCTCGCTGGGCTGGGTACTTTCTTACCGAGCAAGGCGGAGATAGCACGAAGGTAATATGGGCCTACAATGCGCTCCCCGTCGTATGCCTCATCGATGGGATGAAGGCCCATCTTTAAATTAGCATCTCCAAAAGGATTAATTTTACTAATCATGTACTAATTACCAATTATATTTTAAAAAATCTATTTCTAAGGGTGAATGATAAATACCTTTTTTTAAAGTCGACGCTAAGATGCATACGATCTAATCGCCGAGATTTGTGGTAAGTATAAAATGATAGAAGATCACATCTGATGAATATGAGGGTAGAGCAGGAAATTTATAGTTCTAACTCGGATGAAAAAAATAGTCACTATTTAGTGTCAATTAGATGATACTACTTCTGTACAGATGCAGTAAGTATGACTACTCATTTAGGAATGAACATATATTGTTTAAATCAGTTTGATGGAGCATATACAAGCATTCACAGACTATACACGCATTAGCATTCTGAAATGCATTGAATTTTATCATTTCAAATGCCAAAAAATATATTATATTAAGTTAGTGTATAAGTACATACTAAAATTATGTTAAGTCAACTAGATGTGCAACATTGTCATACAAAGATATTTTTTAGACCAATACAAATAACCACATTACAAAATGGACGAACCTATATCGCCCGCCACCTTAATTATCGAGTACACAAGGGATTATACTATGTAATAGCTTCTCAATTTACATCTAAAGAGAAACCTTGTTATAACTCATTTTGATTATTTTGTTAAGTTGTTTGAAAGATAATGTAACCCCATCAAGAAAGGGTCGTACATGTAAAATATGAATACATTTTACACACTTCAATATTGCCATACATGCATGGCGATAACTTATCACCATTTATTCTATTTTTCTTAATTGTTTAATCATGTTTTATTTGATCCATACATGCATAAATTATGTCAAAATGAACATCAATCCCCACTACCCAATTAACATTACAATGTATGTGGTACATGCTAGCTTATTAAATATTCAATCCTTAGTAGTTTGAAATCTCGCAAGATCACTTATCTGCATTGAGTATATTTGTTCGAAGAGTTAGTTCAACATGTTCATACGGCATTTGGAAAAATTAACGTGGCGTAACTATTATCTAGACAATGAAACGACTAACAAATTAATTTACATAATACAAAATAATTTAAATGATATTGTCAAGTTTTTCCCAAAAGAAATGATAAGAGATGTAGTGTACATATGAAAAAGGGTTGATATCAAAGTCAGTGGAATTTTACACTGTGATTACATATATAAAATACACTACTACAAGAGAAACAAAACACAACTAATATAACCCAGAACTGTATGGAACTATCTGGGCATGCATGTTTCATGCAAGTTCAGTGCTAGTATTTAGAACTAATGGCTTAGATTATGACGTGACAATTAAAATCAGCTCGCTAGACTGCATAGTACAGTTCTCTGAAAATTCTTCTATGATTAGTTCACATCTTGATGCGCTCTAAAAAAAAAATCACCTCTTGATCTTCAATATCAAAACAAAGTTCAATCTTGGTGACAAGATGGGACTAATAATAAGATCACTCAAGAGAGTGTCAGGTCCGGGACAACTGAAGTCAAGCAACTTTTAACTATTCAAGTTAGGATCGGAGAAACGATCAACAAACTACACTAAAAGCATTTATTTTATTAATTTCCATGCGTGCAATGAACGTGTGCTTCCATGGACTAACTTAGTAACTGATCACAAGCACAAGTTTTAGCAAACAAATTCAAAGAAGGGACGATACAAAAAAAAACACAAATAACTGAATTTGCACCAATGCTAGAGAGAATTGATCACCTAGAAATCAACTTAACACATTGCGTGAATGGATCCTAGCTACTGTAGCTATCAATATGACCGATCTCTGGCTTGATTAGTTAATTCACATTAATAAACACCGCAACATTTCAACTATTTTAATAGCAATATGATCGATCACTTGCCCAGGGTGCAAGTGATTGACCCATCCATCTCATGCATGTATCACCGCTAAGTAAAGCCGATCGAGCGTCCACAAAATATATATAGCGAACATACTAGAACCTTGATCAGTTGATCCCTATCTCCAAATCACTCCACCATGTTTAAAGCTTCCCCTACTAAGCAATTGAGATGGTGTCACGAACGCTTCTCCAGAAGTCGATGTGCGGCGTGGCGCGCAGCTCCGTTCCCACCAGTTTGGCCGCGAGAGGTGACCGCTTGAGCTTGGCGGCGATGTCGGCCCCGATGACCTCGAGTATGCCGCGGTCCCGATCATCCACGTCCCCGAGCGCGTAGTGCATGAAGAGGCGAAGGAACACGTCGTCGTCGTGGTCGCGGATGGGAAGCAGCTGGATCTCGCGGCGCCGAGAACCAGCAGCTCGTCGACGGAGCGGGCGGTGAGGAGGACCTTGCTCCCGGCCTGCACGACGTCGAGGAGCGGCGAGAGGATCTGCTTAAGGTCCGCGCCGTCGCAGCAGACGTTGTCGAGCACCAGGAGGAGCCGCTTCCCGCGCAGCTCTTCCTGGAGTCGGCTCCTCAGCTGGTCGACGTCGTCGCCGTCGTCGCGGTTCATCATCGTGGTCGTGGCCGCCTGCATCATCGTGTTGAAGAATTCTTGCAGGGTGAAATGGCGGCGGAGCGGGACCCACATGAAGACGCCAAAGAAGCGGTTCCCGTCCTCCTGCGCGCAGGCGCGGGCGTAGACGCACTGGGCGAGGGTCGTCTTCCCGGACCCGGCGGCGCCATGGATGCCCATCACGGAGTAAAGCCGGCCGCCGTCGTCCTCCTCCTCTTGCGAGCTGCAAAGCGCCGCCACGATCGCCCTGCACTCCGCGTCACGGCCGATCACCTTGGGCGGCGGAGTGTGCCCGCGGCGCTCTTCGGCCGGCCGGCGGGGAGCCGTCGAGCTGCACCTGTGCCTTTCTATGAGGCTCTTCACCTTGTCTATGCGTTCGTTGAGAAATGCAATCCGGCGTCGGGCACGGCCCTTGTGGAAGAGACCGGATACACGACCTGGAACGTCCATCCCCGCCTTGCTCCGCTCGAAGAAGGGGTTTGGTTTCCTCCGGGAGGGACAGGATCTGCCGGTGGCGCTCCACGACGCCGTCCAGGAGCTCCTGTGCGTGCGAGAGCGTGTGCTTGACGGTCTGCAGCGGCAGCTCCAGCCTGGTCCTCTGGGGAGCAAGGGAGGCGGCGCCCCGGAGCGCCTCGTGCACGGCCACCAGCTCCTCCAGCTCCGCTGCTGCGGCCTGAGCCACCGCAGCCCCTGCAGGCGGCCTCTAGGGAGGAAGCCACCCTTGGAGATCAATCTGGAGATGATGGACGAGACGGCGCGTTCCCCCGCGCGGCCGTCACCTCCTCCTGCAACCGCGGCATTGTCTTTGTTGATCTCTGTGGAATTGTTGATCTCTTAGGTTTCTGCTGCTTGTACCGTATACGTGTGCATATATACCGAGTTGATGTCGAGTTCGTTTCTGAACTAGAGTCGATATGCATGTTATCTTCTCCAATGGAACCGTAGATGGATCGATTGAATCCGCATTCAAATATAAGGTGATCTGATCTTACCATTAAGTCGACGACGTTTTCCTTTTCTATAAAAAAGACATCGTTTTCCTTTTTCGCTGACTCGGTTGGCAAGGTAAATTATTTCGTTGTAGGGTAGACCTTATGTGTCGGCCGACGGCTGTCTCGATGAGCGCCGCCGTATGAAGAAGATGAAGAAGAGCTGAACGCAGATAATGGAGTTATCCGAGGAGATGATTCTGGAGATCCTTATCCGGCTCCCCGTGAAATCTCTCCTGCGATTTCAAGCCCGTTCAGCAAGGCCTGGCGCGCGACAATCGACGACATCCTCGTTCGTCTGCGCGCACCTCCAGCACCACGCCTTGAAAGGATGCAGAGCCATCCTTGCTCATCACTCCGCACGCCCTCGACAGCGTCTCCAAGGGGAGAAGTGGCCCGACGACCTTCTCCACCCTGATCCGCTTCTTACCAATGGCAGCCTGCAGCGCCTCGGTGGTGGGACTCATTGCACGGCCAAGACTTCCACGTCGTAGAGCAGGCACCTATGAGCCTACTGGGAAGAATATCTTTTTCTTCAATGTATGCCTTACATGGAAAGTCTGTTAGACTTACTGCTTAGCTTGGCGTAGGGCTTCTCGATCGGCTTTCAGTAAGCTTGTTCAAGGGACAATTGTGTATTGTCTTATACTCTCTTTGTCTCGAAATGTAAGGAGAATTTATTTTGTTTTAAAAAATCATTTTCAATGAATACCTTATTTAAAACGGGATTGACGGAGGGCGAAGAGACCAGATGAAGGAATTTGTATCAAACCAAAGCCTAGGCCGGTACTACAGGCACACATTACAACATGGCTCGTGAAAACGAGACAGAGAGGTGCACCAGGGATCTGAGAGAGAGACGCACAAGTCACAACACACGACGAGGGTCACAATCTACATGACGAGGTGTTTGACAATCCACATGGTGAGTGCTGGCAAACATTTGCAAAGAATTTCCCGGATTGGCTTGCACACGCCGTCGAAGGCGAGGCGGTTCCTAGTCTTACAGTTGATCCACGCTCTAGAGGAGGAGAGCCACTGACTGTCGGTGTGAAGGGACAGAGGCCATGTCGAGTGGGCAGGAGAGAAGGTGGTGAT